>JAADXI010000504.1:0-19961 GCA_023337615.1 Pythium brachiatum | reverse complement strand
TCTTCTCAGCAGTGGGTGCCTGTATCGTTTCTCTGGAATCTCCAAAACCCGCAATCACAAGTCGTCGCCTACGGTAAGTTGAGATAGCTTTTTCATCAAGATGCTATGCCAGCCTGACATTCGTGATTTTGGTTTAGCTCCTATGGACAGTGTCATCGCTGACGACGATGACTCTGGCTCGAAGAATCTCACGTACGCTTTCGCGTCGGCAGACTTTGCGGATGTCTTTGCGATCGATTCCAGCACCGGAATTGTTCGTAGAGCTAACCGAAGTGTAGATTACGAGACCCAGAGCCGATACGATCTACAAGTCACCGCTACAGATGCCAGTGGGCTCACCAGTGCTTCACAGAGTCTCACCATTTGGGTTTGTGACGTCAACGAAGCGCCATACTTCAAGCCCAGTGCCAACATCATAACCGTACGTGAAGACGCGACAGTTGGGACTGTTGTCTCCACCATCGACTGTGTCGACCCGGATGGCGATCAAGTCGTGCTATCGATTACAAACGGAAACTCGCAAGGATTATTCGGAGTTCAAGGCAGATCGCTTGTTGTAACCAAGAGCGCGCTCAACTACGAGGACGTACGCGCCTACACACTCCGTATCAATTGCGTGGAGCTCAATCGCGGAGGATCGCCTTACACGGTCTCGTCAGATTTCCAAGTGGGTGTGCTTGACGTCAACGAGGCTCCAATAGCTTCGGACCAAACGCGTGCGGTCAAGGAAAACAGTCGCGTAGGCGTAGCCGTTGGTGATCCACTTCGTGCGAGCGATCCAGATGAGGGACAGCATCTGCGCTTCACGATCTTGGCGGGAAACAACTCGAGCTTCTTTACACTCGACAGCGTCTCGGGACAATTGACGGTTGGAAGCGGTCCAGTGGACACCTATGTCGGCTGCTTTCGTCAACTCGTGGAAGCGGCCGCTACGAAGCAAGCAACCAGCTTGACCTCGAGCTCCGATCCTGTGGCACAGTGTGCGAGTTTGTGCAGCACTCGCCAGTATTTTGCGATCCGGGCGGGTTCTGAATGCTGGTGTACGAACATGCTGCAAGTGCCTGGCTCGACTTTTCAAGTCAGCGATGGCGATTGCTCGCGTTACTTATGCAAGAGCGGGCAAGATCAGCTGTGCGGAGGCACGTCGACATTCGCTGTGTATCGTCACGTGGACGGGTTGGACTTTGAGCGCACGAGCGCGTACGCTCTTCAAGTTGAGGTTCGCGATGATGGCTATCCATTCTTGGCGACAGTGTTCACCGTGACTGTAGCTATCGGCGACGTCAACGAACCCCCGACGCTCTTACTCCAGCCGATCCAAGTCGCAGAAAATGCGTTGATTCGCATCAACGCCTCCAGTTTCGCTTTGGTCTCCGACGAGGATATCAACGATACGTACGAGCTCGCGCTAGTGGGCTGCTCTGTGAACCCGTGTCCGTTTTTCTTTGACGCATCGCCAGTCGACGTTCTCTGGACCAAGGTCGCGTTGGATTTTGAGTCACTGTCGACTTACACGCTCGTCTTCCGTGCTCTCGATCGCAGAGGTCTCGTCAGTTCTGCTGGGATGGTTGTGACTGTTCTGGATATGAATGAGCCTCCCGTGATCGATGACACGGCAGTCCGAGCCATCGTGGAGAATTCACCGACTGGATCATTGATCGGCGCTCCAATTCACGCCTTCGACCCGGACGCGGCGGACAAGATCGCATATGCTATCGTCTCTCAGGAAAGCCCAGGTTGTCTCCACATTGATTCCAGCTCTGGCCAGCTCTCCATCTCGAATCCAGCGTGCTTCGATTACGAGGCGTATGCCTACGACAACATGCTTGCCTCCAGTTTCCATCCCGTCCAAGTCAACGGCGGTGGATCTTCGATCGTCTCTATTGAAGCAATTGTTTTTCCCAGCGAGCTGCTGAATGTGAGCTACGTGGAGCTCGCGGTGGTGTACGGAAGCTCATCTGAGACTAGCGACAAGACCACAGCTGACGTGAAGGAGGCTATGCTGCAGAATCTGAAGTTGCGCGTGCAGTCATCAGCCTCGGGGCTCAAGGCACCAACTGCTCCATGGAGTGTTGATGTGGAGCAAGCAGCTGAGGCGCCAGGGTATTTTGTCTCCACCGTCCGATTTGCGCTGCCGCTTCTTCGTGGAGCTACAACGACAGTCGATGCCAAGTTTGCGAGTGGGTCGTGGAGTCGACTCTTCGCTGTCAAAGACCTGAAGAAAACCTTTTCGGTGCTCGTGTCCGTGCACGACTCGTCTTCGCAAGCGTTACGCACCGACAAGGTGTTCGCGATCGAGATTATCGATGTGAATGAGCGGCCGTCTTACATTGGGATTACTGGAAGTCTCTCTATCGCTGAAAATTCCCCACAAGGGACAGCGGTTGAGGTGGCGCTCCGATCTCAGTTCTTTGACCCAGAAGGCGGAGCTCTCGCGTTTGTCATTCAGTCACAAACTGTGGCTGGTGCATTCTACTACGATGCAGTGACGGACAAGCTGCGCGTGAATGATGCTTCGAAGATCAATTACGAGCTCCGAACGTCCCACGACATCGTGGTCCAAATCGTGGACCAAGATCTCACTGTGTTCGTGACGCTTACTGTCGTTGTCAACGACGTCAACGACCCGCCAGTGGCTTTCTGCTCCAGGGTCCAAGTACCAGAGTCCGCACCAGCTAAATCGGTTCTTACCGAGGCGGTCACCGTTCGCGATGAAGACTCTGGCGATCAATCCTTCACTTACCGCGTGGTGAATGGATCGGGAGAATTCGCCATCGATTCTGCTGGCCGTCTTCTGCTTCAGTCGGCGGTAGACTTCGAGAGTCAGTCTTCTTACGCCGTCCAAGTCGAAGTGACCGACAGCGGCAGTGCAACAGGGTTGTGTACGGTGTTTGTGGAGGTTCAAGACGTTGACGAAGCACCCGTCGGACCGACTTCGTACACGGGATCTATCCACCAAAGCGCCGTGCAAGGAGAAGTCGCATTGAAAGTCCAACTCGAGGATCCCGAACGGCGGCCGCTGACTTACCGTTTCATTGGCCCGGCACCAGTATCAGCGACTGGAACGGCGATATTCAACATGACCAGTGAAGGCTTCTTGGTGGTTGGAACAAGCGCCGCGTTCAACTATTCGTCGCCGACAAGCTACTCATTACTTCTCGCGGCCAGCGATGGAGTCTATGAGGTCCCGTTCTCGTGTGTTGTGACCCTAGTTCGAGACGATCCGCCAGTAGCGTGTCCAAGCAGCCTGGTCCGCTATGATGTCGTGGAGAACGCAGTCGGTGTATCAATCGGTTACGTGAAAACAGTCGTCTCCTCTACGCCCTCAAGCTTCACCGCTCGCTTCGTGCTACTAGACGGTACGACGACGTCTCCGGTGTTCACTGTCAACGCAACAACCGGAGAACTTCGCCTTGCGCCACAAGTCGCGGTTGACTTCGAGTCACGCAGCGCCTACGATCTGTCGTACGATGTTTTCTACGCTGACAATCTCAAGATCACATGCTCAGCACGAGTTCAGGTGGTCGACCAAGACGAGCCACCGGTTTGCGATGGTGTGGAAGTCTCGCTTGCAGAAAATCAAGCAGGAACGAATGTCTTTGTTGGCCAGATCAAGGCCATGGACCCAGAATCCCAAGCGTTGACGTACACGATCGACGCGTCTTCGACTACAATACTGGGCGCGTACGTCGACAGCACGGGAGCTGTTTCTCTACGTGATATAGCGGTCATCGATTACGAAGTGTCACGACGGTACAGTATCACTGTTGTCGTGAGTGACGGATCTCACGCGAAGCAGTGCGTCCTCGCGATCAACGTGGAGGACACGAACGACTGCCCAGTGTTGTCGAGACAAGCACTCTCGGTCCTTGAGAATAGTGCTGTTGGAACGAATGTGGGGACACCTGTGTCAGTGAGCGACCAGGATCATTCTGATAGCAGCGTCGGGCGCGTTACCTTCGCGATTCAGTCGAGTGAGTTCTCAATCCACACGACGACAGGACAGATCTCGGTCGCGAACACAGCTGTACTCAACTTTGAAGCGGTCCAGAAACTGCAAGTGACTGTGTTTGTCACTGATGATGGCAATCCGCCGTGCACAAGCAACGCAACGATCGATATCAACATTCAAGACGTGAACGAAGCTCCAGTCATGGGGGATGGGACCTCCGGTAGCGTTACTGAGTATACGCGTTCATCGTCGCAAAGCAGCTCAACAGCCGTAGCCAGTGTCCATGCAATGGATCCGGACGCCGGTGATACAGCTCGGTTCAGCATCGTGCGCAGTTCGGCAAACGGTTCATCTCTGTTCCGGATCGACGGAATGACTGGCGAAATTTTCGTGACCGATCCGACGGTATTTGATTATGAGAAGACACCAAAGTATGCACTGACTATCGTGGCTACAGACAAAGGCGGCCTGAGCGCGACAACGTCCGTGGAGATCGCAGTGGTCGATGTCAACGAGCCGCCAGTTTTTCAGGGGCTGCAGGCCAAGGTCCTCGAGAATTCTCCGAGTGGAACGGTGGTGATCGACTTCAACTCGTTTCCGTGTGCGTTGGATCCGGAAGGTGATACGAGAATCACCTACTCGCTTCTTCCAGCCCCATTGCCGGCGTGGGTACCGTTTGCCGTCAGTAACAACCAGCTCGTGGTCACCAGCGGCACAAGCGGCCTAGATTTCGAGACACGAGCCAACTATCAGCTGACGCTTCAGGCGTGCGACTCGGCCAACGCGTGTGATTCTTCGCTCTTCGTGGTTGAAGTCTTGGACGTAAACGAGGCTCCATTGATTTCTGCCTCGACAATTGAAGTGTCGGAAAACGCTGAACGAGGTGTGTTGATCGGGAAGCCTCTCATGGCGTATGATCCAGACTTCGGACAAACGCTAACATTCGAGATCGTCAGCGGCAATGACCAAGACAGCTTCGGCATCATCTCGTGCAGTGGGCAACTGTACATCAAGCGTGGCGGTACTCTGGATTTCGAGCGAAACGATAAGTTGCGATTGGAGGTCGCTGTTCGAGACAATGGCAATCCCGTGATGCGCAGCTCAGCGTTCATCCAAATCGCGGTAACGAACGTCAACGAGCCTCCAGTGCTTGCACTCGAGTATGGCATTCAGCTGGACACGCGGGATGGAGCCGCGTTCATTGGAGATTCCGCGCTCTCTTCACTGGATTTTGTTCAATCGATCGACGCGGCTGGCAGTCCGACAAGAGGCTTTTGCTCGCGTACGACGTCCGAGATCGTGAGTCTTCAAAATTCTGCGTTGTGCACCGACGGGTCAGCCAGTCCGTTTGTTTTCAAGGCTGCGTGGAATCTGCTGGTGGAAAACACCGCGACATTGATGTTGCGAACGTTGTCTCAAGCAGAGATCCGCGTGGTCTTCGTCGTTGACAACATTCTGCTGGCGACTGATGTGACGTACCGTCCAAACCTCGATCTCAAGTACGTTGACTCGGCGACACAGCCACTGCATCGTGGAGTACACTCTGTCGCAGTCTTCGGGTTCTCAACAAGCGACCAACCTATCTCTCTCGAGTTCAAATTTGATGGCGCATCTACGTCATGGCAGCAGGTATCGCAAGCCACACTGCAAGCCGTGTATCCGAGTATCATCGTTCGATCAATTCCAGAGAACAGCGCCACCGGAACTCCAGTCGGGGACGTCATCAGTGCCATTGACGAAGACGACAACAGCGTTCTGATGTATGCAATCGTCCGTCAAGATGTAGATGGAGCGTTTACTATTGAAGCGGCTACGGGCCAGTTGACTGTAGGCTCCAAGCCCTCGCTTCTCGATTACGAGACCCGCGCATCGCATCGCGTTCTTGTTCAAGTGGCTGACAAGAACATCATGGCCGGAGTTGCGTCGACAGCGCAGACGTGGATACTCGTTCAAATTCAAGACGTCAACGAGCCTCCGACGGTATCCTCTCTATCCACTGGCAGTGTCGAAGAGAACGTTCCTGGCGGAACATTGATCGGCGACGCATTACGGCTAATTGACCCTGAAGGCGTGCACTCGCAGTTCACATTCAGTATCCTCAATCCTCCGCTTGTGCCCATCTTTGAAGTCTCAAGCACCGGTCAACTTCTGGTCGCACCAAGTGCTCAGCTCGACTTCGAGACAACTCCTTCGTATCTCATTCAGATCAAGATCACGGACCCGGACGGTCTGTCCGCCCAGACGTCTTTTGCTGTGACGGTGACCGATGTCAACGAACCTCCGTTCCTGACAGTCGAGATGTTCCCCGTGGTGGAAAATGCGCCTCGCGGCACGGTCGTTGCGCTGCTCACTGGCTACGATCCCGAGAACCAAACACTCAGCTTTGCGTGCTCATCGAACCTGCCGAATTCGGGAACGGATGGTGATACGAATCTTCGTGTTGTCCCTTTGACAAAGTTTACTGCGCAAATCGAGATCCGCAATGCTCTCGTCGACTACGAAGTGACTTCCCGATTCCAGCTTGTGGTGAATGTCACAGACAGCGGTGCCGATAGATTATCGTCTTCGGTATCCGTGGGCGTTAATATCCTGGACGTGAACGAAGCTCCTCAACTGCTCTCTAGCTCCTCAGGCAGCGTGCACTTCTCCATTCCCGAAAACTCCCCCGCAGGCTTCTCAGTCGGACGGCCGATTAGTGATTTCATTGTGGATGAAGACGTTGGCGACACGCTCTCATTCGTCATTACCGATTCGGTCCCACTTCCAGACATGTTCGTTGTCGACAGTACGACCGGTGAGATCCAAGTGCTGGACGCCAATGCTCTCGACTATGAGTCGCTCCAGTCAGTGTCGCTGACAATTCGAGTGACTGACAAGGCGCGCAACATACTGGATGTTGCCGTGGAGATTTCGATCACAGACGTGAACGAACCGCCAACGTTTTCGTCGGATGCTGTTTCGGTCTACACGTCCGAAGCCAGTGCGCTTGGGACGTTTGTATACACCGCCAGTGCCGCTGACCCAGAGCGAACTCCGTTACTGTACTCCGTCGTGTTGAGTCAGCCCGATGGATACCTCGCGCTGAGCTCCACCAGCGGTAGCATCCAGATCGCGAAGCCACTCGATCCAGCTACGATCTACAACCTCACGGTTCGTGCAGTGGATGAGAGCGGAAATGGGAGATCATCTTCCTCAGATCTGGTTGTGCAAGTGAGGATAACTCGTGCTAACCGCGCGCCAACAGTGGCGTCGTTCGCGTTCAGTGCCAGTGAAGATGCTGCGGTCGGAAGCAAGATCGGCGCAGTCACCGCGGACGACTCCTACACTGGTAGTGTGATCACCTTTGCGACCGTGCCAGACAATGCGATACTGGGCTTCCGCGCAACAGCCAAGAACACGGCCGATGTCTTTTTGATGGGGAAGTTGGACTTCGAGAGTGTTCCTCAGTTCAAGTTCCAGCTCTGTGCAACCGACGATGGCGCCGAAAACAATCGCGTGGCTGTGATGACTGGCTGCGGCGAGCTGATCATTAATGTTGTGGACAAGAATGAACCTCCAGCTATCGACCAGCAGACCTGTAACCAAGATCGATATGTCGTGGAGACGAAGTTCCTGTCTCCGTGGACCGGTGCGGAGCCTTGCCAATTGATTTGTACTCAACGTAGGACTGACTTCTTGTGATATATGGACAGTCATCACCCAATCGTCAGCGAGCGGAGGGTACTTTGATGGGGAGAGCTGGTTGAGCTTGGCCATTGATGGCAGCGTATTGGCATTCGGAGACTTGGACTTCTCGCTTGCTGTGAGTCTCCGCCCAGACAGTATCAACACGATGGACATTGTCACTGTGGTCGGGGTCGGCGGGCACACACTGGCTTTGAAGACAATCGCTGGTGCCATTCAGGTGCAAATTGACGGCTCCACCGTGCTAGCTGGAGACGGTGGCTTGATGGCGTTGCAGTGGACCCGTGTAGTGGTCACTTACTCTATGTCCGAGATGGCGATGCGCTTGTTTGTCGATGGGGTGCTGACGATGACTCAGTCTCAAACCAAGTTCGGATTCAGAGACGTGGCTGCGAGTGCAGTGTTGTCCGAGCAAAGCGAGCCATTCACCGGATGGATCTCGCGCTTTTTCTTCTTCACCACCGCGCTCTCAAGCCACCAGATCGAGTTGTTGCAGTCGTTTTCCGGTGCGTCTGGTGCTTTGTACCGTGTCTTGTTTCAACCCCACGTGTAGCTCAAACTTTTTTTCTCTGTAGTGCCCACGTTCTTCACCCTCAGCGGGAGCGAAGTCTCCCAAGCCTATGGAGTGTCTTACTGTCAAAACCTTGGACAGCGACTGTGCGACGCGATCGACTTCACCGATCTGTGCGGAACCAGCAACCAGAAGCTCCCGATGTTCAGCGGCTCCTCCATGATTGTCCCTTTATGCTCCAATGCACGTGTTCAGCAAACCGCTGGTGCTGCCAACCTCGCGTGCTGCTCGTCACCGAACGAGAAGAGTTTGCTGGGATCCGATGCTGAACCGATCCTGCCAACACGATGGATCTCCGCAAGTTCATTCCTGGGGAATCTGAAACAGCATGGGTACGGGCCAGGTGGCTTGGGTGTCGTTCGTGCGTCGACCAACAGCAACGCAGGCTCGTGGTGTCCGGCAACGGCATCTTCGAACGAGTGGCTTGTGGTGGCATTCCCGAGACCAACGATGTTGAGCAATCTGTACATCGCCTTGGGCACCCTGGCAACTGGAGAGACAGGACTTTTGGTCGGCTTTCGTCTGGAAGCACGAGCGAGCGAGCAGGATTCGTTTGTGCCCGTGAAGCTTTCTCCCAGAACCACATCTTCGGATGGAAGTTCTACTTCAGGGTATAACGTACTTCTCCCAAACGTCGTTGCTCGTCAGGTTCGCATTGTGCCGCTGGCTTGGAACGGATCGGCTTGTGTGCGCGTGGAGCTCTACGGACCTGCGCCAGGTAAGTGGCTATTTACATAGGAGTGGCTGTTCATTCTGAGCTGATGATTTCTTGATGTTTCTTTAGAGTATGTGTTCGAAACCCCAGTCGTCGCAGTTGATCCGGACGCGAACGACATCGTTACTTTCTCCTTGCAAACGGATTCTCGCCCTCCAGGCTTTGCTATCGACGCTACTTCTGGTGCCATTCGTACCCGAACCGAGTGGATTGACTTCGAGATGATCGCGAGTTACGCGTTGAAGGTTCAAGCCACCGACGCGTCCAACGCATCCGATTCATGCCTGGTAACGATCAGCGTTGTCGACGGAAATGACCCTCCAAGTATCACCGCCACGACGTTCTCGCTGGATGAGAACAGTGCCCAGGGCACGCGTATCGCTCAGCTACGCGTCGATACAGGGGGAACTTCGCAACGGAGTGCGCTCGATGTGCTAAACCCAGACGCGTGTCCATTCGCGGTGGATACGTCTACCCATGAAATCACCGTGCGTGATGAGATCGGCTTCGACTACGAGATGAGTCAATCGGTCAAGTGCGCCATTCTAGTGGTCGACGATGGCCCAACACCATACACTGCTGTGGCGACAATCACCGTTCAAGTTGCAGACATCAACGAAGCGCCAGTCGTGCCAAGTGGACAGCGTGGTGCAGTTCTGGAAAGTGCGCAACGTGGGACGACAGTTATGACAGTTGCTGCGGCTGATCCGGACACGTTCACACCAAGATGGCGGCAGCTCCGCTATCTACTCACGAACACGACAATCTTCGTGATCGACACGGCAAGTGGTACCATCTCACTCGGCTCCCCTCAGTATATCGACTACGAAGCACAGCAGGAACACGTCGTGACAGTGCAGGTCATCGATGGCGGGCTGCTACTCACAGAGCAAGACGTCTATATCTCGGTGCTGAACGTTGAAGAACCACCAGTGTTGGGGCAGACTGTGACGCGATTCGCTGTTCCGGAGAATGGCGCCACTCCCAGGACCCTCTTCGTCATCAATGCAACTGATCCTGACCGGATATCGAACGAGTACCTAGTATTCAGCATCCAAGCAGGTGGAGCAAGCGAGTTCCTGACCGTCAACGCATCGACTGGAGTCGTAACATTGGTGAAGCCGTTCGACTTTGAGATCCAACGAGAGTGGCCGACTCGTGTGGTCGTTCTGAAGTCTACACTTCCTGCGGCCGTCAACCAGTCTGCCGATATTGTTATCGAGGTGGAAGATGTGAATGAGCCGCCGCAGCTTCGAGTACTCGAAGCTGCCGTGACTGCAAACGAGAATCTACCAATTGGCGTTGCGATCGGGCCGTCAGTGGATCTGTACGCATGGGATCCGGAGAACAACAGCCTCGTCTTCCAGTTGGAGTCTTCGCAAGATTCATTGTACTTCACAGTCGACAGTTGCAGTGGCCAACTTCGATCCAAAGAGCCGCTGGACTTTGAGTCTAGGTCTCACGAGCTTTCGTTGACGGTGCTGATCGCCGACGTCGTGAACCCATCGGACGTCGTCCGCTTGGGCGTGATTGTGACTGTTGTCGATGAAAACGAAGCGCCAAAGTTCACAGCATCGGAGTTCCAATTCTCTGTTCGAGAGGATGCAGCGAACGGGACACAAATTGGCTCAGTCACTGCGACTGATCCAGACGCAAACGCCCAGCTCGTGTATGTTCTGCTTGCGTCAAGCGACAGTTCGTTGTTCACCGTCGATCGAGAAGATGGAGTCATTCGGCTTATTTCATCGACAGCAAGTTCACTGGACTACGAATCAAGACCGCTGTACACCGTGACTATCCAGGTTTCAGATGGACAGCTGACCGCGAATACCTCCGTCACCATCTCTATCATCGACGTCAATGAGCCTCCTGTTTGCCAACACGAGTCAAGGCAAGTGATCGAGAATTCGCTGGTAGGCACCGCAATCCCAGCGACCTTACGTGCGATTGATCCCGATGCCGACGATTTAGGATACCCAGTTTCGTTTCAGCTCATCGACGGCGAAGGCGTGGGTGTCGTCACAATTGCTACGAACGGCGCACTGCAAGTGGCGCGTGGCGATCTCAACTTCGAGAGCCGTAGCACGTACGGGCTGCAGTACCGTGCGTGTGATCGTAGCGGTTTGTGCTCACAGTGCTCACTGAGTGTGGCGGTCGTCGATGCAAACGACGCACCAACAATCACCAACCAAGGCTTCCAAGTCGCCGAGAATTCGGTGGGACAAGTCTTCCAAGTCGTCGCAAGTGACGAAGACGCGTCGGACACGCTGTTGTACGAGATCGTAGAGCAGTCGATCCGCGACTTGTTTGCGATTGAGTCTCAGACTGGGCGACTTTCGACTCTGACTCCTGCGGCTCTCGACTACGAAGAGATCACCAATCACTCAGCGTGGGTCAAGGTGCGAGTCACAGACAACGGCAAACCTCGGCTTTCCTCCACCGTCACCATAACTGTCGACATCCGAGACGTAAACGAAGCGCCGGAAAGTGCTGAGGCTGCCACGACCTACGTCGACGAGGACTACACAGTTGGGCGAGTCGTATTCACGTGGGTTGTTCACGACCAAGACACTGGCCAAGAACTCACATTCTCGACGTCGGACGACAACACTGGTGATCAAATGTTTGGCTTTGCCGACTCTCAGACAAGTGATCTCGTGTTGCTTAAGCGTCTCAACTTCGAGGCTCAAGCAACGTATGAGATCGAACTCAAGGCGTGCGATCCATTCATGGCGTGTACGAAGTCGAGACTGAGCATTGTTGTTGTCGACAAGAACGATGCACCCGTGGTTCTTCTCCCAGATCAAGGATCCAGCAGTAATCGGCTTCTGCCATTCTCTGTGTCGAACCACGCGCCTATTGGGCAGGTGCTCGGCGCGATTCACGCCCATGATGAAGATGCAAATGACTTGCTCAAGTTCTCACTGCAAGCGGTTAGTACCAGTGAGCTCAGTACTAGTATCCTTGATGGTCTCGGCGTCGTTCAGGTGAACTCCTCATCGGGCGTGCTCGCAATTTCCAACCCAAGCCGCTTGCAGCAGGTTGCGGAAGGCACTTCCTTCATGGTCGTTGCGTTCGTGACTGACAAAAGTGGATTGAGCGATTCTGTGAGTGTCAAGATCAATGTCGTGGCTGCTAATGCCGCGCCATCGTGTGGAGGTGCTCGTGTGATCTCCGTCTCAGTAGACGAAAACCAAATCGTGGGGGCGTCCATTGGCTCACCGCTCTCCAGTCTTGTAACGGATGACGACGTCGGCACGGTGTTCACGTTCAGTCTCCAGCATCCGTTCTTGTCCGTTGATGCGCGATCTGGCCAAGTGTTTGTCAGTGACGCAGCGAACTTTGATTTCGAGTGTCCGTCGAAACAAAACGCCACTCTCACTGTGCTGGTGACGGACGACGGCGCTTTCCACGACGGAGTCGGCGCATTGACAGCAGTTTGCAGTATAGTTATCACGTCACTTGATGTCAATGAGGCTCCGACGACTTCCAACCTACAAATCTCGGTGGAAGAAGGTGAGTGTATCTGTTGCTACGATCTTCTTTCGCATCACGTTGACTGATGGTTTGTTTTCCTAGGGCTATACAGTAGCCTCGCTTCCCTTCCGAGCCAAACGCTGCGCTATTCGATTCAAAAGTCAGCGAGTGACTACGAAGTAATCTACAATCGCTCCAGTGACATTGGGTTCAAGAAGAATGTGTCAAGCAAGTCGCTGCGTCTCGGCTACGATTCCTTTTCGAAGATGGACGTCGCAGTCGCGCTCCAGTTTGACAGCGTTGGCTTTCCCGAGTCTACGCTGTTACTGGATGGTGTGTTCCTTGAATTCTCCGTGCCGTCAGGACAAGTAGGGCCGTTCGCTTTGCAACTCCACTTGCTCAAGTCAACGATAGCGGCAGCATCGGCCACTCTCTCGGCAACCAGTTTTGCGTCCGTTGACGTGGTTGCCTGGACGAGCGACGCTGTCTCTGGAGCCACCCTTCGCTCGCCAGACATCTCCGATCTCGTGAGGGCTTCTCTCGGTGACCTGTCCGGTACAAAGCAGGTCAATTTGCTCATTCTGGGTAGTGGTGTTGGCGAAGTCGCTTCGTTCGACCGTAGCAGCATGACTGCACCTGTCCTCGAAGTCGTGGTTCGAGAAGGTGCGTTATTTACGCGGTGGACTGGCTTGGCACTGCATCGGACTCACCTCTCGTACTCTGTTTAATGTAGTGTCGCACGTTGAGCTCGTCAATGGTCTTGTCCCATTCTTCGATGCCGATGCCGGCGACACACCCTTCTTCAAAATCGTGAGTGGAAACCCCAGCCCACCTCTGTTTACGGTTGATGCGTCGACCGGACAGCTCAGCGTCAGTGTGGATCTGCTCAACTACGAGGCACGGAGCGACTACATGCTTGAAATCAAAATGACAGACCACGGTGGGCTAACAGCCACATCGCATGTCACCATTATGGTGAAGGATATCAACGAAGCACCTATCGTGCAAGACGTCGTGTGCTTCGTGTATGAAGACGCAAGCATCGGAACCACAATTTGCCAGGCTGTTGGCTCTGATCCAGACGCAGCGTCGTCACTCAATGGTACCGTTGGGTATTCATTTGCGAGCGACAGTACAACCTGGAGTCGTGGGTTCGCGATTGATCGAGCAAGCGGAGCAATCGCCGTCACAACGGAAGCGGCACTGGACTTTGAGACGGGGAAGGCCGTGAGCCTCGGGCTTTGTGTGAGTGATCTCGGACTGCCACCCTTGACGACGTGTGGTATGGTAACCATCAAAGTGCTTGATGCGAACGATGCCCCGAGTGTGATCAGCCCAACGATCTGCGAGCGAGACGAGATCCCCTACACACTGGAAGATACGGTGCGCAGCCAGTTCAAGGGCCAGACCGTGTGCCATTTGTTCGTGACAGACCAAGATGCTAGTGCTTCCCCATGGGGAGTCCACACGTGGGAGTACCAGGTCACAAGCGTTAAAGGCCCTTGTCCATTCAGCATCACGACGGGAGGCGCAATCGTCATCTCCGACCCAGCGCTCGTCGACTACGAGCAAGTGAAGATGTGTCAGCTGTCTGTGCGAGCGACGGACGGTGGCGGATTGAGTTCAGCGTGGCAGCGCGTCGATGTTGTTGTGCGAGATGTGAACGAGGCACCGACAATCGTAGTGATCGATGGATTTGAGATCGTTGAAAATGCTCCCATCGGCACCGTGGTATCGGGTCTGCTGCGAGTGACCGACCCGGACTTTCTAGGCGACGGGTCATCGGAGACAACACAAGTCTCGATTGTGGACGGATTGAGCATCTTCTCCATCTCGAACGACAATGAGATTGTCGTCGCTTCCAACGGACTCGACTTTGAAACTCGTCCGACGTACAGCCTTCGGCTTGTTGCAGTTGACAGCCGCGAACTCACAAGCGCGTCAATCACGATTCTCATTCGCGTGCGGGATGTGAACGAGCCGCCCGTGTTTGCCGATGCTTCGTTCAAGTACTCGGTGGACGAGAACCTTCCAGTTTCTACACGACTGATACCACCGCTTCAAGCGACGGATCCTGATCAAGGGGACATAATCACGTATTCCATCATCACGGAGAGCTCCCAGATTGTGGAAAACGGTGCACCATTAAGCTTCGCGGTGGATCAATCGAGTGGGCAGCTCTATCAGCTCGTCAGCGGTTTGGATTTCGAGACAAATGCAGTCTACACGCTGCAAGTGAAAGCGACAGATAGCAGTGGCCTGTACGCGACGACAACTGTGACCATCAACGTCAACGACATGAACGAGGCGCCTGCGCTACAGTCTCAGCTGATTCGACTACCAGAAGACTACGCGCTCCAGACTGAAGTCTGTGTTCGCCTCAGCTTGTTGGTGTCGGATCCAGACACGACCAACCAAGTGTTCGTATACACCATCCAAAGCGGGAACGAACTAAGTCGTTTCCGCATCGACTCCAGCTCGGGACGAATCGTTCTCGTGAATCCTCTCGACTACGAAAACTCGACTCAACACACGCTGATCGTTGCCGTCACTGACCAGGGAGGACTCAGTGCGCAAGCTGAGCTCGTCGTTCAAGTGTTGGACGTCAATGAAGCTCCAGTTGTTGAAGAATTCGACTTCACGGTTCCGGAGAATCTACCACAGGGCACGCCCGTTGGCTCCCCCATCAACGCAAGCGACGTTGACTATGGTACGATCCTTCGATACTCGATCGTAGCTCAGACCGATCGAGATAACGTTGCGAGCGCGAGTTGTTTCGCGGTCAACGCTTCCTCCGGTCAGTTGGAAGTCGCGAATGGATGTATTCTCGACTATGAGACAGCGGCGAGAAACTTCTACATCGTCCAGGTCGAAGTCACCGATGGTTTACTCGCTACCCAGGCGTCCGGTGTCATTCGTGTCGCCGATGTGAACGAGCCGCCTGTGTTCGAAAGCCTGGCTAGTGCTGTGATTGAGGAAAACACGGCTATTGGAACGCCTGTCGCGGTTGTCAAGGCTATCGATCCCGATGCGCGCGACGTGCTGACGTATTGGATCTGTGGTCAGAGCCATATCAATACGTTTGCGATCGAGAACCGAGAGAACGACCACGCTGCGCATGTGGTTGTTCGCAACGCAACAATCCTCAACTACGAAGCGCAGCCGTCAGTGTGGATCGACGTTTGTGTGGAAGACATTGCGGGATTGTCGACAAAGACACGGCTCAGTGTTCAGCTGCTCAATGTGTATGAGCCTCCTCGCTTCACAAAAGGCAGCGTCACTGTCCAAGTCTACGAGAACGTTTCCATCGCCACACCAGTCGGCCCACCGCTTGGCGTGTATGTGTGGGATGAAGAGAACTACAAAAGTCCATCGCAGATCTGCGATGACTCTGTCTCGCTTCACGTTCTCGACAACTCGTGCCTCAGTTCAGTTGAGTGGGCAGTCGACTCTTGTGGGCAGCTCTCACTTGCTCGAGGCCAGTTGGACTACGAGGTGCAAAGCTTTTGCACTATCACTCTCGTCATCGTCGGCAGTTACAGTGACTATGAACGTTCCAGCCAGCGAATGGTGGTCGACATTGCTGTGCTAGATGTGAACGAGCCACCGGTCTTCTCCACGTCGGCTTTTGCCTTCAGTGTATCCGAGTCTGCTGTCGCGTCGACGCTCATCGACTACCTCACAGCATCCGACCCCGACGCGAACGCAAGTTTATCCTATCGATGGAGCTCACTGACGTCCACCACGGCGCAGGTGTTCTCTTTGTCAAAGACGGGTTCGTTGAAGCTGATCAAGAGCTCGTCTTTGGACTACGAGAACGTACCGTCGTACGAAGCTGCGGTAGTCGTGAGTGATCAATGGGGGCTCGAAGATATCGCGAGTGTTTCCATCATCGTGGTCGATGCGAACGAAGCCCCAGTATTCAAGGCGACCAAGTACACGTTCTCCATCAATGAAAACTCGCCAAGCCAGACACAAGTGGGGACCGTCACAGCAGTCGACTCGGACACCTACCAGAACAACACGCTCGTGTACGGGATCGTGAGCGGCAACAGCTTGGAAACATTCTCGATCTCTTCCATCAACGGCGTTGGGGTGCTTCTGGTAAACTACGTGGCGGCTCTAGACTATGAGCGACAGAATAGCTACGATCTCGTCATAAGCGCGACGGACCATGGACCCGGCGAGCTGTGTGGATTCACGAGCGTTCATATCGACATCAGCAACATCAATGAGCCGCCTCGTGGGGTGGATACGATGGTGTACATTGCTGAAGATGCACTAACATCTTCATCCGTCAGTGCGTCGCCTGGACTGACTCAAACGTTCGTTGCCTCCATGATCACCACGGATCCAGACGCCGGTGATGCACTGAGTTTTGGACTCAGCGACCAGACGCAAACGTTCACGGTTGACGCTGCGACGGGCGTGATCACCACCCTGAAGCCACTGGACTTCGAGGTGATCTCTCTCTACTCGCTGAGTTTTACTGCCAGTGACAGAGGCAGCTTGAGCGCAACGTCGACCATCACAGTGGTTGTCCAAGACCGAAATGACGCGCCAGTGATCATAACATCGGGATTTACAGTGGCCGAAAACGCAGCCAATGGCACGCGAATCGGAGTCATTTCAGCAAGTGACCAGGACGTGGGCCAACGGCTGATGGTCTCGCTCGTCTCGACGACTATCACGCTCCGAGGCAATACGACCTCGTCGCGACCGCTCAATGATGTTGTCTCCGTGAGACCGATGACAGGCGATCTGTTTGTGGCTGACCCAGCGGTGTTTGACTTTGAGAAAGTGCGATATGTCACGCTCCGCATTGCTGTCGAAGACAATGGCGTGCCTGTCAAGCGGGCCGAGAAAGACATCGTCGTCAACGTCGTGGATGTGAACGAAGTCTGTGTGTTTGACAGCGAAGAGTTGAGCTTCTGGGTGGATGAGAACGCCGTCGGGTCTCTTGGATACGTTGTGGTGAATGATCCAGATATGTACGCGACCGGACCGCAAGCCAGCTGGAACAAACTGCGCTTTGCGATCGTGGAGGACGGATCATCTGCTGCTCACAATGCTATCGCGATCAATGCGTCAACGGGAGAGCTCACAGTAGTGTCTTCGATCGACTATGAGCAAGTTCAATCCGTCAAAGTGCGAGTGGAAGCCACTGATGGAGGTCGGCTCAGCTGCACAGGCGACATCGACGTGCAGATTGAGAACGTTAACGAGCCACCGATCGTGGGGGCAGCCGTTTTCTGGGTGTTGGAGTCAGCTCCAGTGGGCTCCGGTGTATCCACAACGTCTGACGGCATGACGATAGGCGCCACAGTGACGTTCTGGGATCCTGAGAATGACACCATCACACTGAGCAGCTCCGCCAGTACGAGCGGTGGGTCGCAGTTCTTCTCCGTGTCAGCTGACGGGCATATCACTGTTGTGAGAGGCCTGGATTTCGAAACGACACAGGTTCACGATGTGATCGTCACTGCTACGGACTCATCCAAGAACAAGCAAACTGACAGCGATATCGTTCGCATCATTGTCATCGATGTGAACGAAGCACCAGTATTCTCCACCGTACCAATGGTGTTCTCAGTCATGGAGAATGCCTCGGTTGGCTCTGCGGTGGGGGTCATCAACGCTGCCTATGACCCAGACGCGTACGATGTCCTCACCTACGAGCTGATCAGCGCTCTGGATCAGCGTGGAATGTCAGTGGATCTCTTTTCAATGCATTCGTGCGACGGAGAGATTCGTGTATCCCTCGATCCGCTCCACGCACTCGACTTCGAGTCCAACAGTCGATACGAACTGACCGTACGCGTTCGTGACCGCAAAGGTCTTACTGCTACGACTGCCAGTGCGATCGCCATCAACGTCGTGGATGTGAATGAGGCACCGAGTTGTGTGGGTACAACGCTCACAATCAGAGAGAACTCGCCAGTCGGGACGCTAGTAGACCTTCTCGCGTGGAGTGATCCAGATTCGATGTTGAAAAATTCGATCTCTGTGTTTGAGATCACGAACGGCAAAGACGACGCAGCCTACGGTGCTTTCTTGATCATGCAGCAGCCAGACAGCAGCACCTACGGGCTGTTGGTCGCAGACAGCGCGCGACTGGACTACGAAACCACGAAACGATTTGAGCTACGAATCCGGATCGCGGATAGTTTCATCGACAATGGCGTCGACGGTGTCACCAAGACAGTTTCGTCGCTGTCGTCTGCGTGCGTTGTCGTTGTGGAAGTGCAAGATGTGAACGAACCTCCTACTATCGCACCGGTTCTGAAGCGTTCTGTTCGAGAAAACATGCCGGTGCTTTCGCTTGTTGGGGAGCCAGTCGTTGCGACAGATCCTGACGCCAACGAAATCCTTCGATACACAATTGTGGCGAGCGCTTCGACTCCAAGTCCACCGTTCGAGATCGATGGCTCAACCGGTCAACTACGATCAACAGCAGTCTTCAATTTTGAGCAGACTGCGTCGTACGAATTGACTGTGGTGATCGCTGACTCAGCCGACAATACCGCATCAACACGCGTGGTGATTTCAATCGAAGACGTGAACGAAGCTCCACAATTACAGCGAAACTGCTTTGTGGACGCAATTGGCGACGTGGTGCGACAGCGATTCGATGCAAATGAGCATTTGTGCGTCTACGTTGATGAGAATTCAGTTCAGGGCACGCTGATCGAAACTCTCACGGCAACCGACGAAGACACCACTGGCCAGCGACTGTTTTACAGCATTGCGGGCGCACAGACTTCTGTTGCACAAGTGGTGCCACGGGAAGACGGACGGTCGTGTGACCTCGTGGTGTTTACAGAGCCGCTCGATTATGAGCGTCAGCGCGTGTATCGCTTCCGCGTGATCGTGACGGATACTGGCACCGGCTTCTTGTCTGATGCTGTGGACGTTATGCTCTTTGTGAGAGATGTGAACGAGCCTCCCGTGCTCGTAAGCACCTCTATCCAGCGACTCCAGTTGGCTGAAAACACACCAGCGTCTACGCAAATTGGCGTACTGCAAGGCTTCGACCCTGAAGGCGATGCGTTCACGTTCCAACTACTGGATTCAAATCCCGTAGCTGGTGCGGTTGCGATTGGCCCGGACGGAATTATTGTCTCGACTGCCAAGCCGTGTGATTACGAAGCGCTACAGGCGATCCAATCCGGGGCTCTACCACATTTGACCGTGCGAGCCGTGATCGTGATCACGGCAACCAACACGTTGACCGCGCCGTTTGAATTCGAAATTCGAATCCGCGATATGCCGGAGCCTCCGTCGTTTGACCAACAGCTCTACCGATTCGCAGTCCACGAGCTCGCAGAAGATGGATCCATGATCGGGATTGTACGAGCATCAGACGTCGATGCCGGTGATGTGCTGTCGTACTCACTAGCTTCACAGGACCAAAACGACGACGAAATCATCACCACAAAATTCATCGTTCAGCCAAGCTCGGGTCTCCTCAAGGTTCGCCAACGAGGGCTCTTCAATGTGACAGTCAAACAAGACTACAGTCTCAGTATCATCGCTACGGATCCGAGCGGACTGTCGGCATC
>JAADXI010000503.1:0-19972 GCA_023337615.1 Pythium brachiatum | reverse complement strand
TCGAGCTGTGGCCCGTGTTGATCATGTCCATGTCGATCGTGCCTGTGCGCGGATCCATCGCCGCTCGCTGCGTGGCCACGTTCATGAGTCGCAGCGCCTCGGCCACGTCGCTCTCTTGCACCCAATGGCTCAGTTTCATCTTCGCGAGTGCTTCTGAGATTCGGATGAGCGACTCGAGCTGACGCGGCGTGGCCGTGATGTTCTTCTTGGCCGCGTGGCTGCTGCCCAGACGACGAAGCTCCAGATACGCCTGCACGAGTCCGTTGCGTGCACCCGTCGTGAGTCGCGGGTGGATGTTTTTCTTCGCGTACGAAATGTACTCAGTCAGCAGCTTCATTGTGATCGGCTCGATGTCGCTGACGTTGGCGGCCTGGCGCTGGCGACGCGTCTCTTCATCAAAGTAGAGAGCCACGATGTGCTTGGCGAGCTGGCGATCCGTCTCAGCGAGCGGTTTGTCCAGAATCAAGTAGATGAGATCGAATCGCGACAGCAGCGTCGGCAGGATGTTCACGTTCTCAATCACCGACTTGTTGGGGTTGTAGCGCGACTCGATGGGGTTCGCGGATGCCAAGATAGACGCGCGCGCATTCAGCGAACAGATAATACCAGCCTTGGCGATCGACACGGTCTGCTGCTCCATGACTTCGTGCAGCACTGAGCGAGCCGACTCGGACATCTTGTCGAACTCGTCGATACAGCAAATGCCTTCGTCCGACAGTACAAGAGCGCCTGACTCAAGCACCAGATCACCAGTTTCCATATCACGCACAATCGACGCCGTGAGACCCACGGCAGAACTGCCTTTACCAGACGTGTAGATACTGCGTGGCGAGAGTTTGTGCACGTACGACAGCAGCTGCGACTTGGACGTGCCAGGATCACCACACAGAAGCACGTTCATGTCGGAACGCGTCGCCTTCTTTGGAGGAGCGATGGACCTGTCCGGATCACCATTTCCGCTGTCTGCGATCGCAGCAGCAGAGTCGGCATCCTTCCGCGTGCCACCGAACAGCATACACAAGATACCTTTCTTCACATCGTCCAGCTCCCAGATCGACGGCGCCAGTGAAAACGCTAGGTTCTGGTACACGTTTGGATGCGCGGCGATGCGTCGGAACTCGGTGAGCTTGGCTTCCTCGGTCGAGTTGATACGGTTCGGGTCGTCCATTGTGTTGGTCTCAGTCTCTGTAGCCGTCGCGGTCGCAGCAGCGCCTTCTGCGCCACGTCGAGCGAGTTCGTCCACGCGTCGGAAATGCACGACATCAATATAGGTCTTGAACACTGACTTCACCACACGCTGCCGTGACGAGGCTCGCATGGGCACAGCGCGGTAGATGCCCGTGACTTCGACCTTGTCACCAGGACGCACGTCGTCCACGAGGTCATCGAATGCGAAGAGCATGACGGTGTACGGCGTCTCTCCTTCGGGGATCGCGTCGGGCGTCTCCTGCATCTTGACCATTTGCTTGTCTGTGAACGCGCATCGGTTGTGGATCATCTCCATGCAGCTGCGCGTGTTACAGTGCACGCAGTACGTCGGCTCCTCGATGCGGCCGCGATCCAACTCCACTTGCGTCGTCGCGCGGCAGATCGTACACCGGAAGAACGCTTCTTTCAGGTCGGGGATGATGGCGCTACAGCGCGTGACCATACCCTTGAGACACACGAGCTGGTCAATGTCGGACGGATTCAGGTTGCGCATGGGCGACAGATCGCTGAGGTTGAACGGCCGCACTTGGATCTGGGACTCGTCCGCGGCGTCCTCCATGGCGTCGGGCGTGAGCTTGCGGAACTCTTCGTTCACGACCATATCCAGAATGCGGATCAGCACCTGCGGGAACAGCACGAGCTGGTTGTACACTTTCCGCGACGGACGGTGCTGCAGCAAGTGCTGCGTGTCCAGGTTGAAGATCGTCGATTGCGTGACGGCCATGTGGCGCAGCACCTTGAGGTAGTACGGCTCGTCCATGATTGCCTGGCCGGCGCGACGGAATGTGTGCAGGAACGTGCGGAACAGATCCATGGATTCGGCCACACTGATGTTGGTGCCCCACACCACGGCGCCGTTGAAGTTCTGGTCGCCGTCGTCTTGCGCACCCACTGCTGTGGCTGGCGATGGTCGGGAGAAGTCATCTGGGTCCATTCCGTTGGCGGGGCGGCCCGACACGGACGCTGCGCTGCTGCGGGAGCGTGGGGAGCTGGGGGGAGAAGCCGGTGGGCGAGGCAGCGCCGGGTTGTCGTCGCCTGCGGACGAGCGGTTCGGCTGCGAGTAGCGTGAGGCGCCGCTGCGACTGGAGCGGATGGAGCTGGTGCTGGTGGGCGACGACGGCGCGCCGCCGCGGCTCATACTGTCGCTGTTGTTGTTGCGGTCTCCGTTGGCTCCACCTCCAAACGTATCCAGTCGCCACTCGTGCCGCCCGAGATCCCCGCGCGGGAGTTGGCGCTGCGCCATGCGTCGTAGCTCCGCCTCCACGTCATCCTCTCCGTCATTCGCGTCGCCTGTGTTTCCATACGCGAGTCCTCCGGCGCGACCCAAGTAGCGCGGCGTGGGCGTGGCGTCGATGGACGCCGACATCTCCGGGAAGTTGTAGCGCGGCTGCTCGGTCGCCGAGACCGCGGACGCCGACACGGACATGCCAGACGTCGGCGACATGGGCGACGTGGGACTGGGTGGCGTCTGCGGTCGGTTTGCGTTCATAGTGTGCGTGAGGTAGCGCGTTGGCTGCAGCTGAGGAGGCAGAGTGAACGAGGTGGCGTTGGCGTCGGGGAACTGCTGCAGCGACAGCGACGCTCTAGGCGGACTGGAAGGCGGCGTGACAGGTGGTGAGTCATGCTGCGCGTCTGGCGCTGCGCTGCCGGCCATGTGCGTGTCCTCCGTGTCGCTTGGCGGCGTCTGCGGCGGGTGGCCTCGGTCGTCCGCGTCCATTTTCACGTGAGGTGTTGGATTGTAGTTGGATTTTGTTGGCGGCATCCGTCTCCCGCCAAAACCAACAAACGCGTACTGTGGACGACTATACTAAGTACGAATATGCAAATACGGGTGGGTGGGTTTGTGCATTTTGTTGGATTTGCACTGCACGAAAGTCGGGTCCGACCCGTTGTTGGCGTTTGGTTTTGTTTGGGTTGGTTTTGTTGGTGAAAACGCCAACAACTCGGGTCGCGAGAGCCTCCATAATGCGGCGAGCCGCCACCACCACGACGACCATGAAGCCCGTTGCGGCGAAGAAGCCCGAGGGAGAGGACTCCTGGGCGCTGCGCGCGGACCTGGAGCTGTGCGGCGCTGTGCCGCCGCCCACCTACGCGGAGCTCAACACGGACGCGCATCTGAACACGTTCGACGTGGGCGAGAACGGCCACGCCGTGCTGCTGGGCGACAGCGGACGGCTCTTCCTGCTCAACCTCTTCCAGCCGCCGTCCGCCAAGAAGCCGCAGCCGTCCGCTTCCACCAACGAGCCCCAGCACGCGCAGGACGCCGTGCGGCTGGTGCACTTGGAGCTGGATCCGCCGCTGCAGAAGCACGAGGTCCGCGAGATCGAGGCCGTGCGCGTGAACGCGTCGGGCTCGAGCGTGCTGCTGGTCGCGCAGTCGTGGGTCAAGGCCGTGCGCGTTCCCGCGGAGGCCACGCAGCTGCTCAGCCGCGCGGCGTCGGCGTCCAAGATGCCCGCGGCGGAAGCCAAGCGCACGCTGCTGGGCGCCAGTCGCACGCACCGCCACCGCTTCCTCGTGCGCTTTGAAGACAACTCGGTGGAGACTGTGAGTGTGGACGTGGCGCCCAACGCGTCCCACGTCACGCGGCAGCAGGTCGAGGCCAAGCTCACGACCGGCACCACCAAGCGCGTGGCGTCCCTCTCGCGCGAAGTGTACTGCGCGTCCGTGCGCCAGATCGGCTTCTTCAACCGCGTGGCCCACGCCGCATGGCATCCGCTCAGCGACGCGCACGTTGTGGTGCTGTCAGACGGAGAGGAACTCAGTGTGTTCAACCTGCTGCACGACGTGACCAAGCCCGAGCAGCGCCACGCGCTCGACTTCCGCGGACTCGCGACCGACTCGGCCAGCAAGCAGTCCGCTACCAGCGCGTCCTCCGTGTCGTTCTGCTTTGGGTCGCCGCAGATGCTGTGGGACGCGTTCAGCTGCTACGTGCTGCGTTCCGACGGCTCCATCTACGCGCTGTGTCCGCTCGTGCCGTTCGACGCGCGCGTCCACGAGTCGGTGCTCGACACGCTCAAGAGCGAAGTCGACGCCCAGCTTTCGTTGTGTCGAGACCAGAAGCAGGAGGAGAAAACCACGCTCATGAGCTTCCAGACGCCAGACAAACACGGCAATAGGTCGGCGGTCGCGGCTGCGGCAGCAGCGAGTCTCACGGCGCGCGTGGCTGAACTCAAGTCGCAGAAGTACTGGCTCAATGAGGGATGGGCTCCAGCAGCGCCTGCCTCAGCATCAGGAGCTCCCCATGGAATTTTGTCGAGACACGAGGAGTCGGCTGCGTCCCTGGCGGCCGCCACAGCGTCCATGGGCTACTACCGCTGTCTGCGTCCGCACGTGAACGGCATTTCACCCGACACGTGGCCGCTGGCGATCCAGGGCCCCGTGGATCTGACGCCCAAATCGGTGATCGCGGGCAAGAACAATCTCCCAGGCGGCTCTGCGGCTGCGTCCATCCTCTCAGTGCCGTACTCCATCAAGCCCAGCGACGATGACACACTGGGCTTGAGCCCCTTCCTGCTGCGTTCGTTCACCTCTGGCCACGTGGAGCTCATCCTGCTGGACAGCTCGGTACGTCCGCAGTGGAAGAGTGAGACCGCAACGTCGCGAGTGTTGCCTGCGCTGCTGCTCGAGTGTTTGAACCTGGGCGTGGACGATTCCGGTGGCCGTGCTGTGCTAGAGCGCGACGTGAGCGATCCGCGATTGGTTTACTGCTTCCACTCGACAGGCGTCCACGTGATCAACGTGAGCTGGGTCTTCGCTCTCGTGGCGGGCAAGGAGTTCACCACGCTTCCCAAGAGCTCGGTGCGTCACATCTTCAGCGTCTCGCCTAGTCCGTCGCTCAGCGAGTCCCAGGAGACAAACGTTATTGGTGCTCGCGTGCTGAAGAACGTCTACGTGGGCCATTTGCTGTTGTTGCGTCTGGCGTCTGGAAACTTTGAAGTCGTGAACGTCAGCGCTGCATCCAGCGAGTTGATGAAGGGCGTGTTGGAGAGCAACGAAGTGGGCAGTCCAACCCATCCATCGGGTTCCGCGTCGCTTCCAGAGACTCTGGCGTCGCGAATGGCGTCGTCGAAGTCCTCGTCTGGATCGAAAACATCCTCGCTGCCCTCGGGAGTCAAGCCATTTAGTGATATCGCTGCTGACAAGATCGAGGCCTTGAGTGCGCGTGGTATTCGCGTGACCGGAAAGACCAAGATGAGCGACATTCACGACGCGATGCTTGCTTTCATGATTGAACGCATCAAGATCCTGCATGAAGATGTGGAATATGTGGATGTGATGGACCAGTTGATCAAGGATCGCGTGCGTCTCCACTGCGAGATGATCAAGACCCAGAACGAGAAGGCGGCGGCTGTCAAGCAGAGCATGCAGACTGCGCAGTCTTCGCTGAAGACACTCCAGGCTAAGGTGGAGAAGGCCATGCAGGCCCAGAAGAATCTGCGGAGACGCGCAGCGGCCGTGCTGCAGGCGATCAAGGAGAACCAGCCGATGCTGTCGCGCGCGGAGCGCCAGTACAAGGAGGATCTGGAGCTGCTGTCGATCGAAGTGCGACGCATGAAGCCTCGCGTCACGCAGCTCACAGTGTCAGGGCAGCGTATGGTGCACAACCTGGAGAACCTCGCGGGATCCTCTGCAGGTGGAGTAAGTCCTCGTTGGCGAGCGGCCGGGCCTGCAAGTGCGGCGTTGTCGGAAGACAAGAAGAAGATGTGCTACGACGTGCTGCGTGCCGAGTCGCAGCTGATCGACGACGCCAAGGTGCTCATCGAAGAGATGTCGACGAACCTCGAGCACTTGCAAAAGTAATGCTGCGAAACAATCCACCCCAAGAACACACCAACAGAAAAGTGCTTTATCAACGACCAGCCAATTTATGATTCGTTCAGGCTAGTGCTTGAGAGCAGTGTTGGTTTGTTCCTCTTCTTGTCGTTGCCTACATGTGGCGTTGGTACAGAAGCGATTGGGTGGGAACGCGAAGGATTCGATCTCGAAAGTGAGTGCGTTGACCGTGAAGAAGGGCACAAAGTCGCCGATTTCCAGTAGAAATCTGTGCAAGGCATCGTCAGAAATGAGATCTCAGGCGGAGAGGAGCTCATCAACAACAGCAGCTCAGACCACGTACTTGATGGCGTGCTGAGCGAGCAGACCGCCAGCCATGAGCTCCACGTGTGGTAGCGACGCAGGAAACGCCTTGGCGATGGATTTGGTCACATCGTCAATGGCATTGGGCTGGGAGGAAGAGCTGGAGGACGGTTCTCCCGCTGCAGGCAGTCGCTCGATGCACTCCAAGCAGCAGGAATGGCCGGGCAGCACTGTGCGGAAGGAGATCTTGGAGTTGCAGGGTGACAGTGACGCGTGCAGCAGCGGCAGACTGAGCTCCAGACAGGTCTGGTTGAGAGCAAGACGATCCGCTTCGTCTTCGAGACACGACAGCACGGCGTCGTACGGCCGTCGCTGCGTCAACGCCTCGAAGAGCCCCAGGCCAGTATCACCACTGCCTGTCTGTGGATCGCGACCGTCAGCGACCTCTGTCTCCTCTGCATCAGGATCGTCCGCTGGCAGTCGCATCACCGTGACTGTCGCTCCGATGGAGCTGACCTTGAGCTTCTTCCGCAGCTCCACCAGATCCGCGTCGCTGCTCCAGTCCACAGAGAACGAGTCCACGCCCACGGCTGCCACACCAGACTCACTGGAGGTCGGGCGGATGCTCTGGAGCCGCAGCCGCAGTGCCTGGACGCGACTGAAACCCACTTCCTCGGGCTGGAAGCCCATCTGCCCCATGGAGCTCCAGTGGATCCGCTCGTTGTCTACCAGCAGCACGCGGCCCACGCCCGCGCGCACCAGCGCGTCCGCCGCGAGTGTGCCCGTACCACTGAGACCACACACAGCGACGTGGGAGCGAGCGAGCTCCTTCCATTGGCCGGCCACGAGGCCCTGGCGACTGAAGTGCTGCACGGGCGTGAGGCTGTTGCGTCGTGCAGATCCACTGGTGGTGCTGGTGGTGACTGGGACTGGAGATGGCGGCAGCACCACCGCATTTACGTAGGCGTCGAGCGACTTGACGGCCGCCTGCAGCTGCGAGATCGGCGGGCCGTCATCGTGGAAGGCGTCGTGGTGGCTCATACTACAACTTCCTAAAGATCGCTGGTGTTGCATGAGAGGCAGAGAGAGGGATGGGCATTTCGCACGTTGTTTAGCAGGGAGAAGCGACTGACCACGCGACGCTTGCGGAGATGGGAAGCGGCAGGAGTGCGATCATGCAGACGACTCACACACCCACATACAGACACGCGCGTTGCTCCGATTGGGCTGATGCCACGTTGTTTTACTCATAAAATAGATAAGTCGGTAGATAGATAAGTCGATAGATAAGGGTACTGTAGTGGCGGCGAGGGGGCGCAGCTACAGTAATGGGGAGTGATACTGCGCTGGCTGTCGGGCGGGCCGGTCTGGTCCGTTGCTTCCGGTGCTAGTGTGGGGTGGAATAGCCTCATACACTCTGGATGACGTTCCGCTGGATGGAGATGATCGGCTTGGGGCCCGACGCCATGCAGTCGACCACGCGCATGGAGCCGGCGGTGGACGACGACATGGACAGCTTGGACATGGACATGTAGTCCGGTGGCGACGCCGACAGCGGCAGGAAGCTGCGGCGCACAGGCTCGTTCATGGCGGGCCGAATAGACGGCAGTCCGATCTTCTTCATGGGCATGGCGCTGGGTGGCGTCGTCGGTCGAGGCTCCGCGATAGGCTGAGGAGGAGTTGATGGTTTGGTGGTGGCATCACTGCCGTTCATTGCGATGAGCAGCTCCATGGGGAAGCCGACGTTGCCAGCGGAGCAGAAGAAGGTGCCAGATGCGAACGGGTCTTCGTCTTCATCCAGTCGGAGCTGCGCGATGTCAGTGGCTGCGCCGTGCGTGGCGTCGTAGACGGCGCCGCGCTCGGTGTCTTCTGCGGAGGCGGCGAGCGCCGTGAGGTCGAGCGACGCGTAGTTTCTTCGCATGTTATTTAGCGGAGCAAAGTGGAAATGGGAATCTGGAGATTCCTTGTAGCGGAATGACGTCGCGCGCGTCGGAGGCGGAGGATGCAGTGGAATGCAGTGGATGGCGGATGCGGATGGCGTGCGTGCACCGGCGTCCGAGTTACTCTGATGATGTGGAGGACGCGAGTGGTGGGAGGCAGTAAATGGGTCGGCGAGTGAACGGCTCACGACGCGGCGACATGGAACGCAAGGAGCTCCTCGTCGCGTGTTGTCCAGAAGATCAAGCGGGCGAATGACAGGAGGAGAAGAGCAGCTCAGCGGAGAGCAGAAAAGCGGAGCGGAGAGCAGAGGAGGAGAGAACAACCGGGCGCCTGTCTGTGACTGTACAGTTTTGACCTGGTGGTTCGCGGGGGACGAACCCCAGTCCTCGCCACCTGAGTCAGATGAAACTGAGATCCAATCACGCGACTGCAACGACCTGTCGACGAAACGCCGCACGCTGATTGGTGGGCTTACCAGTGACGTGCGGCGCGTCGGTCTAAAACCAACTTTGGTGTTCCACAAAGAAAATCCGATGGTGCGATCTTATCTGAGGGGAGCGAGCGGACCAAGTTGCCGGCTGGCGCGCACGTGGAGGAACTCTCTGGATGCGATTCCAGGGACCGCCATTGTTGGATATCCAGAAATCCAGACGTTCTGCGGTTTTGTTGGTTTTGTTGGTGTTGTTCGTTTTGTTGGTTTTGTTGGTTTTCTACTGGGTGCTGCTTGGATTCACTTGAAGAACCGCCAACTGCAAGCGCAACTTCAACATGCGTGAGCTTCCAGCATGGAATGGGCGCCGCACGCGCGTGGAAGCCAGCGAACCTGCGCGCAGCTTCCGTATCTTTCGATGGAATCGAATGCAAATGCTTCAACATGCAGTTGTTTGTTACTGGGAGGAATCGAATTAGTTCGCGTGTGATACAAGAGTGGGAACTGCATGTGCGTGGGTGGATCCTTCTACTACGTACCATTTGTTCCTGGCTCACTCGCCCAGCAGCTCCCAACTTCACACGCACACTGAGGCTTACAGCACACTCCGCCGAGAGACGCAACACAATACCAACCAGCAGCACCTTCAACCTTCCACGCGTGTCGACACTCGCCAGCCGCATGCGTCCGTCTGTGCTTCCGCTGGCTTCAACCACGGCTGCTGACCGTGATCCTGTATGTATGTACATCGCATCGCATCTTCACGTGCGTCGGTGCTTCATCTCTCCTCCAGCGCCGCGTTCGCCAGCGCCTGGCGCTCCTGCTGCTGCAGCTTGTGGCCCTTGATCACCTCCACCACGTCCGTCCGCAAGTGGTCCAGATGCTCTGCCATCATGCACACGTAGACACACACACGCACATGTCAGACATGTCCGCAACACTCACGCACGCACACTGCGACAGACGCAAGCGATGCATGCGCGAGATAATAAACCAACAACACCAACAAACGTACCTGGCGCAGCGTAGCGAAAGCGCGTCTGGAAGAGCGTGTGGCACAGACAGCAGCACGACTCGCAGCCGCCGCAGTAGGTGCAGCGCACGTACGGTGTGCAGCGACACTTGAAGTAGCTGCGCTCCGACTGGTAGCGCCGCGTGGCCGGCAGCAGGCCTGTGTGGCCTTCCGAGCTGCACAGCTTGTCGTTGAAGCGGTGCAATGCACGCGGCTTGAAGAGATGGTGCTCGGGCTGCGCGTGGCAGCGCAGGCAGATGCGGAACACTGGGTACTCGACGTTCGGGCGGCTACCATGGGCGTACACGGTACAGCCCAGACACTGCTTGTAGATGTTGGTGAGCTCCAGCCCGCAGATGCCGCAGGCGTAGTCGCGGTCGCGAGCGGAGGTGCGCAGCGGGTGGCGCGCGTTCAGCGCCGTGTCCACGGTCTTCCACATGATCTCGTCGTCGAAGATCTTGCGGAAGTCGTCGCTGTCGTCCTTGACCAGTCCCAACTCAAACTCCTCCTCCACGATCGCATCCATGCACGGGAGAATGGACTCGAGAAACAGCACCATTTGCTCCTGGCGCTGCGCGACGACCTGGCGATCAACGGCGGCAGAGGACACGGGCCTAGCGAACGCGAGCTGTAAGAGTCCCGCTGGCACGTTGGGCGTGGCCAGCGACGTGAGGAACTGGCCGGTGCGCACGATGGCGACGCCGCACTTGGCGGCTTCCACGATGGCGCGGCGAGGATCGAACGCCCAGCCACCAGTGCATAGGCTCGCGTTTTTCATGGCAAACTGAGCATAGTCATACTCAAAATTAGTGGGGAAAGGTGGTGAATGGTGTCGATGAAATGATCCGCACGTACCCAGCACTCGGTGGAGATGCCACGCTGCGAGACGCCCTGGTAGACCCACTCCCAGGAGAGGAACACGCACGGGGAGTTCACGACCGGGCCACGCACGGCCACAGGCTCCACGACTCGCCAGAAGTGGAGACGGCCCTTGTTCACGTGCACGAACTCGCCGTCGTTCAGCAGCACGGTGGACCACGCGAAGCCAGCATCACTAACCAACGAAAGGCATACAATGAGATGAGCGTATCACATACACAATAAAGTCAGTGGGAGAGCAGCGAAACGTACCGCAGCACACGGAGATGCGAGTCCAGCAGCATGGGCTTGGCCTTGGGGTCGTAGCCTGCCGATTGGAGCACACGTTGGAACGCGTCACGGTCTTTCGGCTCCAGACGCTCAAAGATCACGAGCTCTAGCGAGCCCACGAGCACCTGGTACGCCAGGTCGGTCGTGCCGTTGCCTGGATCACGCAGTCGTCCACGCGCGCCTGGGAAGTTGAAATGGAGCAGCGGACTAGAGAAGCGCTTGTGGCGACTGGCCTGAGGTAAGTACTGCAGCAGGCAGTGGATGCCGCCGGCGAACACGTCCCACTGGAAGCTCTTGATGAGATCGTTGTACAACTGCGCGCAGTGCTCGGCGAGGACGAGGTCGTTCAACGCGATGATGTTTTCAGCGGCCACGAGCGTGATCGGTTTCTTCGTGACGTGATCTTCCAGCACGAGCACTTCCTTTGCTCGGCTCCCAGAAAAGCAGCGTTCGAGGTACGCGTTGTACGCAGCCATCGAGAGCCGCAGCTCGCCCACGTACTCCAGCTCCGGCAGCTCTCCTGGCTTCTGGCGGAATTGGAAGTGGTCAAACGTGAAGTGCGTGTCGTAGCCGCAGCTCTCCAGGATGAAAGGCCACGCCCAGATGTACTGGTTCAGCTCACTCGCCATGCCCTTGACCACGAGACTAACGTCGGCCGATTCAAAGCAGCGGAAGAAAAAGTCGATCTCCGACTGGTACAGATGTGTCGTCTTGTCCGCAAACACAGGCGACAAGTCGATGCAGAAGACGCCATTGGCATCGTCGGCCTTGCACTTGAAACGCTCGCGGAGTCCATGCGGGAAAGCCGCTGGGTTGCGCCAAGGGATGTTGTACTTGGCTGGTGGCATCGCGGTGTAGGCTTGCTTGGGGCGCGGTGGCCCCGCTGCTGGTGGGTAGCCATGGCGTCCGCCACCATGCTCGATAAACTGATCAGCTGATGGTGGACGACTGCGTGGGGGTTCTGGAGGAAGAACGCCACGACTCGCCAACGCGGCCTCAAAGTCTTCCGATGCGCGGTCTGCGTATCGCGTGTTCCCGCTGCCAGATCGGCTGTGCGAACTGCGTGCGCTACTGCCGCGACTGGATAGCCGCGATGAGCCTTGCGCTGGTTCTGGCATCGGCGGACCACGAACTGCGTCGTGGGGTCCGTTGCGGTGGTCGTACATCACTGGCGGAACAGGAGCACCTCCGCTGCCACGGTGGTACGGGGGCTCTTCGTTCGGATACACATCGGCACCATTGTGAACTGGTGAGTGGGCACCACGTCGGGGAAGTGCTCCGTACATATCCCGACGCGTGGGGGCACGGTTGCGCGGTTCTCCGCCGGCCATTAGCTCGTCCTGCGGGAGATACTTTGCTCGCTTACCACGCACTTGCTCTGCTTCGTCATACAGTGGTTCGTCCACTGGAGGACGCGCAAGAGAGCGAGCTGGTCTAGTTCGAGGCGACCGCGGCGGCGCGAGGGGCTCGTCGTCGTCGTCCAGAGTGAGGTCGATATGCGGATTGAATTGCCGTGGCTGTGGCTGCGCTCCTGGACGCGGCACGCGTTCTCTTGCTGGGCGGCCTTCGCGAGCATAGCCATTGGGCGGCATAGCTGCTGGTGGTCCTCGGCTGTCATGAGCGTCGTACGGACTCGGACTGCGCGACCGAGTGGTCGTCGAATGGAGCGCGCGCTTACTGCGGTCACGTGGATGGCCCTGGTTCTCCATCTCTCGCGCTACTGGTCCTCCATGCTGTGGCGGTGGAGCATTGCGTCGCGGCATGCCGCCCAGGATCGAATCGACACGCGCCGCCAGCCGCGAGAAATCGCCCAGAGGCGTCTTCGGCGGCACGCCCTGGCTCTTGCGGAACGCCGTGAAGCAGTCCCAGCGACAGAAGATCTCGCCCTCTTCCGGCGTCTGCGGCAGGTTGGCGCACAGCGCGTGGAACGCGCAGCCGCAGCAGCGACACACCATCATGTCGGCCGCCACGGCGCTGTTGTCGGCGCCACAAAGCGCGCACTGCGACGTGTCCACCTGCGTGGCTGGAGGGGCGTTCTCCGACAACGGCGACGGAGGCGTGGTCGCCACTGGCACTTTGCGTGGCTGTGCGCGTGGCTCTGCATCGCCCGCCGCCGTCGTCGGTGGGGACGGCGTCGCGCGGTGCGGCGGCGTGGGGCTCTTGGTCGTCGTCGTCTCCGTCGTCGTCACGGTGGTCGTCGTATCCGATTCACTGGCGTTGTTATTAGCTGTCGAGACCGCAGTCGTCGCCACCGCTGTCGCTGTGCCACTGGTCTTCACGCGAGACGTCTTGGCCGTCGCCGTCGCTGCTGATGCCGCGCTCATGGTGGTCATCGTGGTCGCGACGCTCGCTGCTGACGTCGCGGCTCCTGGGGCTATCGCTGGGCCAGCGCCGCCGCTCCCATTCGGCTTGCTCTTCACGCCCGCAGGCTCCTTCGCACGCGCGCTCATTTTGCTCGTCGAGTCCGGCACTGCACTGCGCGTGGCTTCTTCCGTCGCTCGCTTTTCCCGCACTCGGGACACCCAGGTCTCCCTTCAAACGAGCGAGAGTAGGCCGCATAATTACAAAACTGTACATTAAATAGAAGGATTTGTGTTGGGAATTGCAAAACTAGACACAATGACACTCAAAATTCCAAGAAAAGTGTCCCTCACAGTACTTCTCCCAATCATGCCATCGCCACTTCTTCTCATCTGCGGGATCAACATGCTGGCGGTGAGTCCGCACTCGTCGCCGCCGTCGGCCAGCAAGTCCTCGCGCTCGCTGTCGGATCTGCCCATCCGACGGCTCTTCGTCGATGACGACGGCGACGAGGACGCGACGGCGGTCGTGCCGTCCGTGAAAGAGCTGCTCCAGCAGGTCGCGCGACTGCATGCCGCCGCTTTGAAGCTCGGGCCGCGTGACGCCTCTGCTGATGGAGACACCGACTCACTCGATGGGCATGCGACGGCAGTGGGCACAACCATGCGTGGCCGCATCTCCAGCAGACAGTCCAGCTTCACCTCGCATCTCAACACATCGTTCTCGTCGGACTCGGGAGCTCCTCCACGCCCCATGCCTGGACGCACGTCTGGCACGCGTGTGGCCGCGCTGACGAAAGAGAACATCTCGCTACTGCGAGCGCCACTGGACCACCGCCGCAGCGCCAACTTAGATGGGTCCGTGTGCGGGTCGCAGAAGTCGCGAACATCCGTCCGCACAGACGGCGGCGCGGTGTTCTCGCGCCTGTACCAACCAGACTTCTACAAGACGCGCGACGCCAAGCTCAAGTCGATCCGTGACCGCCAGGACTCGTTCAACTTATCCTTCATCCCCAAGACCAACAACCGCACGTCTGTGTGCTCGCGGGACTCGGCCGCGTCGTCGTCCATTGGGTCGATCCGCTCGGCGAAGACCGACATCCTGAACGTCTCCAGCCGCCTCTACGACCCAGATTACATGCGCAAGCGCACGGCCAAGCTACAGAAGATGCGTGAAGAGAGAGAACTGCGCAGCTGCACGTTCACGCCGACTGTGAATGCCGCGTCGTCGGCAGCAAGTGCACTGCGCCGGTCGTCAGCAGCAGTGCCGCTGCGCAAGTGAATTTATATCAGTAGTTTGAACCGGATTATCCGATATGTAATGAAATAAAGAGACAATCTGAAATAAGCATCTTCGCACCGTTGGAAACAACCCAGAAGATCATTGTCATCACCAGTCATGACGCGCAAGAAGCCGTTCAGCGGCAAGGCCAAGAAGCAACAGGCATGCCACGCCACACGCCACTGCGTAGAGGGGGGGGAGTAGGAAGACTAACTGTGCTGTGTAATATGGTGCTGTAGCTGCAAGACAAGCGCGAGCGCAACCGCCATCGCAACGACGGTGACTCGGATGCGGAGCGGGAGGCCGCGGCAGTCGCCAGTGGGGACCAGGATGCAGCGCCACCACTCGCTCAAGTGAATGTGAGTGCAGTGGAGTGCTCAGTGTGTGGGTGGTCGTATCTGATGGCGTGGTGTACTATGTTGCAGAATGGCCGGGGAGATCTGCGCACCGTGTTCCAGCAAGAGCCCAAGAGCGCGATTGAGGCGCGCAAGAGAGACGCCACGCGACTGCTCTCGTACGCTGCGGACCGTGGCAACTCCCAGGCGATCTACGAAGTGGGTGTGGACGATCCAGCGAACCAACCGCCGATTCTCACCAAGCCCAAGTGGTCTCGCGATATGACGCCTGAGGAGCTGATCGAGGCGGAGGACCAAGTGTACCGCGAGTGGATGGAGCGCATCGACGCTCTGCAACAGGAACGCGAGCTGCCGTTCAATCTGTTTGAGCGCAACATCGAAGTCTGGCGGCAGCTGTGGCGCACGATCGAGCGGTCGGACGTGCTGGTGCATCTGGCCGACGCGCGGTGCCCGGTGCTGCATCTCAGCGACCAGCTCATCCAGCATATCCGCACCTCTTACCCAGCGAAGCGCGTCATCATTGTTCTCACAAAGGCAGATATTGTGCCTGCAGACCGCGTGGCGAGTTGGGAGGCGTTCATCGCGAAGCGATACGGCGACGAGATCCCCGTGCTCTCGTACAATCGGGAGTTTGCAGAGGAGACGAATGCGCGACTGCTGCGGTTGATCGGAGACGTGAGCGTGACGATCGATCTCACGAAACGAGAAGTGGTGCGTCGAGAAGACGAAGAGGCCATCGCGATTGGATTCGTGGGCGAGCCGAATGTGGGTAAGAGCTCGCTGCTGAACAGTCTCTTTGACCGCAAACTCGTCAGCGTGTCGGCCACGCCAGGACACACAAAGCACCTCCAGACGCACTACTTCCCACACCCAGAGCTTCTCGGCTGCGGTGGCTTGATCCAGAAGGTCGTCGTGTGTGACTGTCCGGGCGTCGTGTTTCCTCGACTGAATGTGCCAGTCGCGCTGCAGATTCTGTTCGGCAGCTATCCGATCGCCCAGACCCGCGAGCCTTTCAGTGCGATCCGATTCATTGCGGAGAACTGCGACCCGCCGATGCACGAAGTGTACAAACTCAAGCCAGTGGAAGAAGACGATGAAGGTAGCGTGGTAGCCTGTCTTATGTGGGCTTTGTGTGGTAACTAATTTGCTCTCTCTGATCAGACTGGACGCCCTACACATTGTGCGAGTCCTACGCGAAGCAGCGCGGCTTCCACATCCGCGGCGGCAAGTTCGACATCCACCGCGCCGCCAACTTGATCCTGCGCGATACGCTGAACGGCAAGAAAGTGGTGCTGTCGTTCCCGCCGCCAGCGTCGCTTCCGCAGTAGCGATCCATGTTGAGCTCCTGATGAACAGCAACAATGACAATTTCACATGTCGCATATTTCGTGTGGTGATGTTACGTGAATGTTGCACGAAGGTCGCGTCGTGCCGCTCTAAATGCGCCACTGGATAAACGAGCCACCGACCGTGATGATCACTAAGATGCTGCCGTCGTCGCTGCGTCGCGCCATGCGCAGCGCTGCGCCACTGCGAACAACGATGGCGCGCCGCTTTGTGGGAAGCGCTGCTACAGTGGAGGAGCACAGTGAGTGATCTACGTTGTATCTGTGGGTGGAGACAGCTATGGATTAACGTGGTGATGTATGTGTCGTTCGATTGGCTTCGTGATTCCTACAGAGAACTGCTGGAACTGCCACCACGCGACGGACTGCTGCTCGTTCTTCTGTAAGTCGTGCGACGCTATCCAGCCGCTGCACAGCGGCTCCCACTGCAACTACTTCGAGCTCTTCGAACTGTATGCGTTGCCATGCATTCGTTGATCGTGGGTGGCCTTGGACTGAAGCTGACTGCTCATAATGGTGACTGCAGGCCAAATAATTTCAACCTGGAGCAGCGCAAGATGGAGCAGACGTACTGGAAGCTGCAGAAGCGATTGCATCCAGACCTGTTCGGCTCCAAGTCGGAGGTACGTTTAGTACAGGGAGTTGTGTGCGGAGTGTGGGCTGACGAATGCGTGCAGTTTGAGCAGGAGCTGTCGGCCATGAACGCTGCGGTAGTGAACGACGCCTACAACATGCTTAAGACGCCCAACACCCGCGTCAAGTACCTGGTAAGCGTACTCAGCATGGACTCCGCTATTCCCAAGTGGAAATGCTCATGACGTTTGTGATTCCAGCTCGCGCTGCACGGCATCGACGCTCTCAACGAGTCCTCGAGCACGGCCGTCGACCCGCAGCTGCTCATGCAGACCATGGAGATCCGGTGCGTGTGCGGCTCGCTTCGTAAGAAGCTGTCACATCATTTAGCTAACGTCTTGTGCGTACTACAGTGAACGCGTCGAGGAGGCCAATGCAATTGAGGAGCTCGACCAGATCCGGAGCGAAGTTTCGGCTCTCATTGACCAGATCATCTCGAAGCTCGGCGACGTGTACGACAACAACAAGGACCTGGAAGCGACAAAGTACCTGGCCGTGGAGCTGCAGTACATGGTCAAGTGTGCGGAGGAGATCGACGCGAGGGAGGAGCAGCTGGAGGGGTAGAGCAGCTCTCTCACTGTATGAACAATCCATCAATTAGCACCAGAAACAGCCTTTGATTTCTGTGTCCGTTTCCGTAACGGGATCTATCGACGACCGCCACGCTGGCGTGCACTCAGTTCTAGTACTGTGCCGTTGACGAAGTTATAGTGCGCGCAGCTGAGCGAGTCCTTGAGGAAACCGACCGTGGCCTTGAGCTGCTGCTTGTTCACTGGCATATCGCCCAATTCGCTCTACGCAAACGGAAAGAAAAGTTAGAGAACCACAAGCGATGCCCCACGAAACACAACCGCACGTACCGAAAGCTTTTCTTTCAGATCCCGCATCGTCGCCTTCACGTCGATCTCTACCGTGAGTGTCTGGCCAGTCAGCTTCCATTGCTCGTTCTCGGCGTCGTGTGGAACCTTGATCATCAAACGCACGTTGCCCTGTTGCGTTAAACGAGAAAGTTAGTTCAAATGTCCAACTCCATCGCTCAAGATGAAGTCGTGGACTCACCGGATGCAACGCTGCGAACTCCTGCTCCGTCAGCAGCGACGAGCCTTCCGTACGCTGACGCTTTGCTGCTGGCTCGGCATCAGAGGACTGAGTTGGATCCACACCGGGAGGGTGGCCCATTGGCGCGACACCAGGAGGACCTGGAAGAGTACCTGGAGGTCCCATACCTGGAGGCCCCATACCTGGAGGCCCCATGCCTGGAGGGCCCATACCTGGAGGGCCCATACCTGGCGGGCCCATTCCTGGCGGTCGCATACCTGGAGGCCCCATGCCTGGAGGCCCCTGACCAGGAGCGCCAAACGGTGGTGGAAAGCCCATAGGTGGCATACCAGGAGGCGGCATTCCAGGTGGGAAGCCATGAGGAGCTCCAGGCGGAGCAAAGCCTGAGGATGCGGCACCTGGAGGGAACCCGAAGCCTGGAGGGAGTTGTGACGGCGGTGGTACAGCAGCAGCAGAGGTCTCAGTCGATCCCTCCGTGGGTTCTTCGTCGTCGTCATCACCATGGCGGGGCACGACAACCGTCGAATGAGGAGCATCGCGGGCTCGTTGCAGCCGAGCTTCTTCCTCTGCTGAAGATGAGAAAATATCCACACGCTTGTTGGCGAAGCGCTTGAGTGAGTCAGCGATAGCCACGCCGGCCGCGTACGAGCTCTCCTTCTGCTTCTCCAAGTGTCGCTGCTGCTCTTCACGCCATTTCGGATTCATCAACAGAATGCGCATGTGTTCGTTTGCATCTGCGGAGGACACGGCCTTGCCGTCGACTGTGAGCATTGGTTGCGCCGTGGGTCCAGTCGATTGGGTCGATGCGAGTGGCACGTAATCCTGCACGACCTTGATCTGGGGCTTGGAATCGTCATCGTCGTCATCATCCTCCATATCCATATCCATATCGTCCTCCTCTTCCTTCATACCGCCCGCTTGAGCTGCTGCCAGTGCTGCTGCCTCCTCTTCGTCGTTAAATGTGATCGTCTCCACCACCACAAAGTCGTGCCAGTCGACCTGCGAGGCCGCGAGCCGCTCGGCGTCGCTCTCCGCAGCCTCTTTATCCTTTGCCTCCTGCTCTTGGCGCATCCACTCCAGCTTGTGCACGCAGCGATCCAGCACCTTCATGCGGTCCATGCCTTCTTCTATCCTCTGCATCTGGTCCTCGCTCTTGCCCAGCACCAGCGCGTAGCTCTCCACCAGCGCCGTGAAGTACGCGAACAGCGCGTGCGTGGGCTTGAGGAAGTCGAACTGCGGGTTGCGCTGCTCTCGCGTGGCCAGACCCGCCAGAAACGTCTTGCCGCTCAGCGCCGTGTACTGCGCCGTCACGTACATGATCTCCTGGTCCAGCGCGCTCAGGTGCGGGTGTTTGATCCTGAACCGCTCCTCCGCGGGCGGTTGCAGCGTCTGCTCGCGGATCTTCTTGGCCACTCTCGCGGTCACCGTCTCGACTGCTTTCTTCTCCACCACCAGATCGCCGCTTGTCTCCACGGCAGGCGCCGCTGGCGTCTCTTGGTGTTGTTCTGCTGGCGTTGGCGTCGGCGTGGCCTCCGTCTCCCTGTTCACCACCGCTGGCGCCTCCGCCGGCACTGTTGGTACTGCCTCTTGCGCAGGCGCATTGGCCTTCTCAATGAACTCGCTGATCTTGTGCTCGTAGTACGCGTGGTACGGATCCGCCTCGTTCAGGAACGCGAACCGCGACGACGCCGTCTCCGTGGCGATCTTGCGCTCGAAGCTGCGGCCGCTGCGCGCCACAAACTGCGCCGTCTTGTCCACGATGGCGCGGATGTCGGGCGGCGGGTAGATGATGCCCGTGACTTTGCCCTGCACGGTGGCCGCGGCGCTCGGCGTCTCCATCTCCATGGCGGCTGGACTCTTGGCTCCCGGACCCGTATTCGCGCAGCTCTTCCAGGCACTGGGCAAAATGACAACGAGGTTTTACTATGGTTACGAGAACGAGGTTTTGCTAAAATGGGTGATTACAGCGAGCGCCAAAAGTAAAAGACTCAAGTCGAACGAATACAAGTGAGACCACGGGAAACAAAAACGGTCTTAAGCGCCAAACGAAAAAATCGGAGTTAAGGACACCAGGATGAAGCCCTTGATCTGCTCTACAAGATGAGGTTTTCAGCACCTCAAAACGTTTTCACCCGCCGAAGCTATCGAGATCTGCGCAAGACGTCCAAAACATTTCCAT
>JAADXI010000502.1:0-19973 GCA_023337615.1 Pythium brachiatum | reverse complement strand
TCTGCCAGATCATTTTTGACAGTGACAGATTTAGAAAATCTCCCTCCATTTTTCGTGGTCTAAGTGGGTCTAAACGAGTCTAAATGGGTCTAAACGTCAGATTTAGGATCTGGAACGCTTCTAAATCCTACGGGAATCGGTCCAGTGGATTGGGCGAACTGCACAAATTCAAACCGTAATATTAATATTGTTGCTGAAGTCCTGGCGAATCGAGGACTGCGCCATGCTTCCTCCGCATCGTCACAGTCAGTTCGTTCAGTCGGTCGGGTATGTCTACATCTGTATTTTTGAATCTTGTTCGGTCATTGATGATAGGAACTGTTGTGTCAGCCATTGTGTTGGTGTTTTCTGCTTGCCAACTGACCGTCAGGATCATTTTTGGAGAAAACGCGCCTCTTCAAGCGACCATCACTCCGGTTGCCCTTGAAAACGCCAACACAACGAAGACAGGAAACTCACAGCGGAGAAAGAGCGCGGCAACAGAATGAGGTGCGGGATGATGCTTGCACTATTGCTGTATGTGCATCACCACTGACGATGCAATCTTGCGTGGGTGTGTATTGATCGATCGACAGTGAGATCGTGGTGTACACGACGCTTGCGGTGGTGTTTTCGCGCCACGATGACGACGAAGAGGGCGACGAAGCAGACGGCGAGAGCGCGAGCCTCGCCGGCGGCGGCGTACTGTGGCGGCCCGTGGCGGACGGCGCGTGGACGCAACTGCATCTCTTCTTGGAGATGGAGCGTGACGTAACGCCCGCCTCCGCGTCCTCGTCATCGGGGGCAGCCACGTCGCCACGCCAGCAACTCATGCGCAACTTCCGCCTCGTGGCGTGGGTGCTGGAGACGGGCAAAGTGATTGTGAACGACGTGGTGTGCGCCAAGTGTATGTGGGCGCCCATCGACGAGCTGCTGTGGCAGTTCACGAGCGCCGACGGCCACTGCTACGGCTTCCGCTTCCATTCCGTGGAGCAGGCGGACGAGTGCGCGCAGGTCGTGGGCGGCATCCTTAACAACGTCGACGGTACGAACGTGCGCTGCCTGGTACTATGGATGGATGTGGTTGTATGTAATGCGTGGTCATTGTAGAGATCCGGAGGCTGGTGAAGAAGATGTTCCAGACGCGGACGACGACCCGCGAGGTGAGATTCGTAGCAGTAGCGATACTACTCTTGCACTGCGTGTCTTATGTGATACCGTGTGTCTAATGTGATTCATTGCAGTTCCTCGCTCTCCTGTACGATATCGGTTTCTTCAAGCTCGACAGCGCCCGCCGGTCTACGATGATTGAGGTCAGTCCACCGCAGGAGTACTGTTATGATGCCGTCAATTGACCTTGACTTCTGTATGTTACACACAGTCAGCTCATGCGGCCGTGGCCTCTCTACAAGCCCAACCAGAATTCCCTCGGTCTCGGAGAGGGATGCATCCTGTGTATCCGAAGGAAGCTGTCCCAGATACCACAGCGCCGGCCGTAACTACTCCATCACAAATGCCGAACTCAAGGGTGATTAGAAGCAGCGCTCAAGTGGCTCCAACTGCAGCGGAGGACGTACCGTCGACGGAAGCGGGTATTATCCAGCGCTCAACGGAGAAGAGAAGTTCGAATCACCACCTTCTGGCACAGTTCAGTGAGGTGCAGCTAGCAGCACTGGCCGCAACTGAGCTCAGCAGGAAGTTCGCGGCGACCGAGACAGTAGCGGAGGGTCCGGAATCGAGCAGTTCCAGTTCAGATGAAGACAGTGAAGACGACGCAGACAGTGGTATTTTGAGCTCATTGAGGATACCTTTGTGGTGAGGAGAATCTTTCACTGATTGATGAATCTCGTCCCCGTAGAGAGCGACAACGATGATGAAGCTGAAAAATCAGCGACCGCAATCCCGACAAGAGAAGATTTCGTATCGAGGTCAACGACAAACGAAACAAGCGAGATGTCCGCAGCATCAAGCCCCGATAGCGCGCAGGCCAGCATGCAAGCTAAAGACTGCATCAGCATGCCCTACAAGACACGCCAGGAGCTGCATGTGACGTACAACCAAGAGTTTGCTCGGTATGAAGGCCTGCCGTGGGCGTGGCGCCGACTAAACCACCAGTTTGGGCTGCCCCTGGAAGCAGTGCCAAAACGCCACGTGCCAGGATACACCACGAAGATCCCCGCCGTGCTGCAAATGCTCAAGGATGCGCTGATCGCGAACGACGGTTTTCTAGTGGAAGGCATTTTCCGGCTGGCACCGGACAAAGACAAGTGCGCAGTGGTGAAACAGTCGATCAACGACGGCACCTACACAGGTTGCACCGACGTACACATCATCGCCAACCTCATCAAGGTGCGTGTTCACACCGTTGTTGCGTGAGATCGATCGGTCAACTGACGTTTTTGCATAGGTGTGGTTCCGTGAGCTTCCGCAAAGCCTCTTTAACACGATTCCAGAGAAGCACATCTACCGGACGTGTGGCCTGAAGGTGCAATTAATTATTGCATTGTGAAGGTAACGTTTCTCATGGAATCGGCTGTGATCGTAGGACCCCGACGCCATCCTCTCGTCGTTGGATGTCTTTCCTCCGCTGTATAAGAGTTTGGTCAAGTGGCTCTTGGATCTCATGGCAGAAGCTGCAACGCATGAAAAGCAGAACAAGATGACGGCACGCAACATGGGTACGTAGTGCGCATGTGCTTCCTTGGTTGACGATCGGAATTGACCATTTTGGACGCGTGCTTGTGCAGCGATCGTGATATCGCCCAACTTGTTCAGCATCGAGAGTGACAACCCGATGTACGCGCTAACGATGTCGCAGAAAGTGGCGGAATTCACATTCCTGCTGCTGGATGCTCGACTGCGGCATGGCAAGCGATGATGGAAGCGAATGAAGCACGACGTATGGTAATCACAGACAGGCTGCTGTCGTATTATACAAGAACCATGCATCCTAATAACTTAGCAACTGGGGGGAGCTGCTCGATCTGACAGTGTTGCGACTTCGTCCAGACTTGAAACCGAGACGAACATCAAGGCAAGTTCAAGCGCCCAGCTACACGAGGCACCCGTAGTCGGGCGAAATGTGGAGGAACACGTCGTCGTCTTGCGCTTCCTCCTCCTCTTCTTCCTCTTCATCATCAGGGCTTTCACCAGACGTTTCAGCCGGTACTCGGGCGGAGCTGTTCGGTCGTGCGGGGATACGACCGCGAGGTGTGGATGACGCGTGCGCTCTCAGTGCTGCCATCGTCGGCGAGCGGATAAAGAAGAAGTCGTCATCCCTCGCAGACACATCCAAGCCGTAGCCGCCGACAGCACTGCTATCTTCGCCTCCGAAGTCCTCCATCGTCAGCGAGAACTCGCTTTTGAAGTCTTGGAAGAACGGATCGTACGACTCGAAGCCGGGAAGGCCGGTGCCTGTGTCTCTCGCGTGAGGCGCGAACCGTACTGAGACACTGGGGATGAGGTCTCCGTTGTGGGCAAAGCTCGCACTGGCTGATCCGTTCGGCGTCGGGGGCTCCTCTCCAGATGGGTAACTGTAGTACAACGAGGATGAAGATGGCATGCCACCACTGGCACTGTAGGCCGATGAGGACGTGATGATCCCCGACGGCAGCGAAAATTCCCCTCGCTTCAACGTCGGAAGGTGTTTCTTCAACGGTGGAGCGTCCGCTCCGGCTGGGGGCTTGGATTTGCTGCGCTTGGTACGGAGTGAGGTGATCTTGAAATCCGACAGCGCGGTGTATCCTCGCACGCGAGCACACTTCTCCACGCGTGGGCTCTGGTTGGACGCACTTGACGCGTCGTCATCGTCATCGTTGTCACCGGCCGAGTCGTTGTCGTCACCGTCGTACTGGCCGTCGAACGCACCAGGAGGCAGCCGACCACTTGGGTCGATCCCGTACGTCTCGGGCGAGAGCAGCTTGTCGAGTTGCGACTGGAAGACCGTCATTTGGTGGTGCTGGCGGTCGCTGAGCATGCCTTGGTCGCGACAACGTCCGAGCTCCTGCAGCGAACGCTTCAAGCTGCGCACTTTGCGGTACGGCCAGTGGCGGATGCCGATCGCGCGGCAGCGTTTCTTGAACGCGGTGGCGCGGACACCGAACTTCTCCGCTGCGAGCTTGAGCGGTAAGTGGAAGTGGTGGCTCAGGGCTTCAAAGTTACAGGAGATGGGAAGCTCCAGTGAGGGCGTGGTCGCTCCTTCCAGCAGCAGCAGTCCCAGGGCTTTCTTCCCAGCTGGTGTCGCTAGCATTGCCGCGGAAGCCAGTCGTGCGTGGGGCGGCATGGGCGACTGGAAGTCCATCTTGGACGGCATCACCGTGCCCGTAGGCGTCGCAATCACGTCGGGTAAGACCAGCGAGGACCCTGTTGGACCATTCGAGTCGTCGAATTCTCGTCGGAAGATCTCCAATCGCTCGCGTGGCGACGGAGAGGACTCTCGACTGCTTGAGCTCATGGTCTTGCGAGTGAGATCTTTTCAGCTGCGTCGTGGTGTTCGTTGATGTTGGTGAATGAGCGGAGAGGATCAAATGCGCAACGGACACAAGTGGAAAAGATCGAAAGGCAGCGAACAGAAAGCGTCGAAAGATACCAATGCGGATGGTGGTGAGCAACGTGAGGGCGATTAGAATAGCGCCACCTGCTGCTCCTCGTGGTGCTGTTCCTCCTGTCGCTATCGCCGTGTGGTTGGCGATCTGTCTGGTCTGCTGTCCGTGTCTGTGCTGACGAAGAATCTGCTGCTGACAGAAGCTAGCAAGCTGGGCGGACTGGGAAGCTCTGTCTGTGTTGAGGCTTGTGCGGTGCGGCCCTGGGAATCCAGAATGTCGGATCGCTCGTCCGAGATGTCTCCTTGCCGCTGTTGCCTCCGCGTTCTATGGAAAACGGCTGCCCGCATATCTTTCTTCTGCCCTTTCGAGCACACAGACCCACCCGCAGCCGCAGCGCAAGCACACAGACAAACACGCGACGCTGCTGCCGAAGGATTCGTTCGAGGCGCCCGCAGCCCATGGCGCCAGCGCCGGCCATCGGACGGACCCCGTGCCCGCCCACACCCCTTCAAGATCGCATTTAAAACTGTTTGAATGGAAAAAGACACGTTTCCAACATCATGTTTCAATCATTTTTACTTACTTTCCGTATGGCTGTTTTAAACCATACAGATCGAAACGGCCAAAAGGCAACTTGCTGCGTGCGTAACGGTCAATAGATCGCTTTTGCCAGCGCCTGCCACATGCGACGCGCGCCGTCCGCATCACCGGCGTAGTCCAATGTATCGGCGTTCCACATGCCCACGCCACGCAGTGCGAGCGACTTTGTCAGTGCGTACTTGAGCATGAGGCTCTGCTCGTCGTCGTACCAGAGCTGCGTGGAGCTGTACACCAAATACGGCGACTGGGTCAGTTCGTCCCACACGCGCTCCACGGCGTTTCTCTGCGTCCGCAGCTTCTGGATGTCGCCGTAGTCGATCTGCGAGCCACCAGCGTCGCTGCACGGGGCGCCGAAGAACGGCTTGCGCTCGATCGCGCAGATCTCCGTGGCTCGTGAGGGCGGCACGCAGTTGTACTTGTAGCCGTACCATGGCAGCCCCAGCACGAGCTTGCTCGGATGGATGTCGTACGCGTGGATGTACTCGTTCAGTCCTTGGGTCACCAGTGCCAGTGGGGAGTTGGCACCTGCGATGCACTGGTAGTAGATCTGGCTGCGCATGTCGTACTGAAAAGTCGAACCAAAGCGTGATTAGCCTTTGATTAGCTCCAGCTAGCCTCAGGTAGCACGTACCGACATGACGAAGAAAAAATCCACGATCTTGGCCAGCTCTTTCCACTGGTAGTAGCGTCCGTCGATGGGTCTCGGAGCCCACGGTACGTCAAACGTGATCTGCGCCTTCGCTGTGAGCTCGTGGCGCTCTAGCTCGTCGCGTAGCTCCTGAACCAGCAGCGTCTGGCACGCCGCTTGCTCGCCCATCATCGGCTTTTCCGTGTCAATGTTCACGCCGTCCGCGTGATTCTTCACGATGCTTTCGTACGTCTCTTGTATCCACTGATGGCGAGAAGTGGCGTCACAAAGCTGCGTCGGATCGTCGAAATTGTGGCCGACCACGACCTTGACGCCCTTGCTGTGCGCGTGACACAGCAGCTCCTTGTCTGTGTTCCACGCGACGGTCGTCAGCGTCTCCCAGTCGTACTGTTTCCAGCGGTCGTCTTTGGCCACGGAAAACGCAAACACCTCCGGCTTTAGGGGGCTGCTGGCGGTTCCTGTGAGCTCCACAGGCAGACAGAGCGACGCCGATGCACACGGACACGCGGAGAGCTGCTGCGCCTCCCACTCGCTTAGCTCCATAGCCAGCGGCAGAGGCTGGCGGCCAGTCGCATACACAACCGATGCACTAGCACAGGAGGACGCTGCAGCCAACGCCGCCGTCGCCACACGCATCCACATTCGCATCTTCGTCGTCATCTTCTCCACTCAAGTCCCGCGTGATGTGATCTTCTCCTTGATTCGTCTGCGACGCGCGCAGAGTCTTCTATTCAAGTAGATTCTGTATACTCTAATTTCGGCCAATCAGATGCCCGTAGCTCCTCGCGTCGCTTCAGGATCCGCCGCCTTTCGACATTCGACCTTGAGGAGCATTGGGCAACTTGAGACCACTTCACAGCAGCGAAGAAGACGATGGCGCGCACCACCAGCGCGCTGATGATGAGCCTCGGCACCGTGAACATGTGGGGCTTCTCGCCGTCCTTCGATCTGCAGCGCGACTGCGCGTCGCTCCACGACGACGGCGACTGCGACCGCCCACTAAGCGTGCTGCTCGTGGGGCCCGGCGACATCCGCCACGTGCTGCAGACGATCGCGAGTCGGCGGCGCCACAACTTAGCAGACACCAAGCGGCCGCTGCACATCTACGTGTACGAGAAGAACGTGGAGCCGCTGGCGAGGCACATGCTGCTGCTGCAGATCGCGCAGGACTGGGAGCTGCCGCTGCGCCAGCGCTGCAATGTATTCCTCGAAGTGTTTGGCAACGCACTCGTGCAGCAACGCACGGCCGCATACATTGAGGCGCAGGCCAAGACGCTCACGCAGCTGCTGCACTATGAGCGCGGCTGGCTGGCCGACCAGATCGATCTCTCGCACCTCAAGATGAAGACGCGCGACGAGATGGTCGACACGTTCGCGAGCTGGCACCAGCGCGTGCCCTTTGATGGTGAGTTCCACCTGATGTTCAATACTGGTAGCTGATGGTGTGCTCACTCACTGTGTTGTTGGCTGGGATTTCTTGTAGTGGCGAAGCTGCGCGACCACCGACTGCGCCACTACTACGAAGTGCGCTTCGACTACCGCGACAACCTCATCGACTGGGACTACACTGTGCGTCAGCCTCATTCTGCATATTCCACTTACATCATTGCTGATAGTTAGTGATTCTTTGCTGACGTAGATGAACCTGAAGACGATCGAGAACGCGAGCGTGATCCACGTGCGGCAGTTCCGCACGTGGCGCAACACGGGCGTCGCGTTCGAGTTCGGCGACCAGCAGTACACGGAGCCGAACCGCTCGATGGCCGCGTACACAGAAGCGCGAAAAAAACACCACGGCGCTGTGCTGTGTCGCGGGCTCTGGACCGACATCGTGATCGGTCCGTACGTGTCGTTCGGCGTCCAGGTCGACGACAACGCCAACAAACTCGCCAAGCAGCTCTTCGAGATCCACAACAAAGGCACGGGCGTGGAGCAGAACCGCCACAACACCACTGAGGTCGCGGTCCACAATGTGCTAGCGAGTCTGTATGAGATGGAGACTGGCGAGATCTACCGCATGACCAAAGCCCACGACGTGTACAGCGGCATCGGTGAGTCGGAACTGGAGACGGACAGCAACAGCAACCAAGAAGTCAAGGAGGAGAAAGAGCTGCCGCGTATTGAAGAGTTGGAGGAGAGGGAGAAAGAAGACGGCGGACAAGACGAAGTGCAGAATCGCTCGTCCAATCAAAGGTGCGTTGACATCTTCCAATGAGCGGTGGAGAGTGTCTGACAGTTGCGGATGTAGTGAGCTACTGAGACAGAAAGCCAAAGAGCGCGATGCCCAGCAACGCGCCAAGACCATTGTCGAGTCGCTTGAGGGCGTGAAGGTGGGTTACCCGTCAGCACTGCGGGGGTAGTTTTCTGTATTGATGGTCTTGTGTCATTCCGTGCTCAGATCATTCCGCTCACTGGTCCGTTGGAGGATCTGTACACCAAGAAGCGGTACGCGCAGCTCTTCGACCACGTTTTCCTGTCCTCACAGCACTCCCACACGCTCCAAACGGACGAAAAGGGCGAAAAAATGGCGCCGTTCACGAATCTGCTGCGACCGAAAGCCACCGTCAGCGTCGAATCACCCACGTACGTCATGCGTATGGTTTGATAACAGCCACGTGCGGACACTCACCTCTTCCTGACACTCGTGTATAGATTCTTGTTGCCGTTGACCGAAGACCAGCGCGTGCTGTACGTGAAGAAGCTAGCGGAGATGGCAAACGCACACGCGCTCAAACCGCTTTTCCCGTTTGCCGTCTCGCCGTCGAAAGACGATCTGCTCAAGATCGACAACGCGGTGCTGCGATTCCGCTACGAGTCAGAGAGATAACGGAATAATGCAATCCTCTTCGATTACGAGACGATCATATCGAGAGGCACTCATTGATCACGAAACAGTGTATCGATCGCGGGAGATCATTCGTCGCTTGGCGTGGGGCTGGACTAGCTGGCTTGGCTTATGATGTTGATGGACACACGGAAGTTGAGCTGGTTTGGCATTGAGTAAAGCCGACGCTGGCAGCAAGGTGACCGTCTTCTCCTGTTGATCTTGTGGGCTGGTGATCGACACGCTCTGCGAGCCGAAGAGCTGTCGTATCAACGCTGCAAATCCTCTGACCACGTCCAATCCCTCAATTCGCGTCTGCTTGTGCATTGGCGTCCACTCGGTCGCAACGCAGCATGCTGGATACGTGAGTATGGACTTGCTGGAAAAGCGGACGCGGGCGTATCCTCCAAAGTACTCAGGAAGACCTGCTCACCAACAACACAGGTTACGCGCATTCCTCAAATGTTCAGCGAATTGGAACATACGAATGCCGTGGACGTGGAGCCAATAGCTTCGGAATTCTTCGTCGGTGCGTGGGAGCTGAGTCACGTCGTTTCTTGATTCTCTGCACTACGGTCAGTTTATTTCTCAATGGTAGAGCGGGTCGCCAGTGTGATCCATGCACGAACCTGCCCCACTCATTGGTGGAACCTGTGAAATCCCCTTGGCTGAGAGATCATAGCGAACGATCAGCGTCACCGCGTATAGTTTGCAGCGCACTCCACGTACTTGAATCGCGATACGACCCAGCACTCGCTCATGCGCGGCAACACGCGCACGCGAGGTGTCGACGTCCACGACGATGTTTCCTCGTATTCATCAGGCGACTCATCGTCGATCTCGTGGTCTTCCGCGATCGTCCGGAGCTTCATCACGGCTGGAATACACGTCTGAAGCCATACAAATAGCTTGTCAACGCGAAATATCCAATAAATCCTAAAAGATAGACCCGTACCATCTCAATGGAGCACGACTGGCGGTACGGATCGTACTGCCACTCGATCCGCGGCATGGCGATCGTGGAAATCTGCCCGGCGAAGATATCACTGCTGAGTACGATCTGATGCTCTGCGAGGTCACCAAACACGGTGCATCTGCGGTTGCTCAGTGTCGTCAGCCCAACGATTCATCCATTGATTTCCTCTAATGATTCGATACCCAGCAGCTTCCAATTCGTGCATGAACGCTGTCGTGATCAACGTGTCGACCACTACAAACCACAGCAAATCTCAGTCAGTAGATCATTCCAACGCCTCCAATCAGCGCACAAACGCACCGAAATGCGGTGCGTTACTGTCGCAATGGGTCTCGTTCATCGCCATCTCCAATCCAATCGCCATGGCCATGCGCTGGAGCTCCATCGCCACATCCGTCGCAGAGGAAGCCCGCGGCACGTACACCACGAGCTGCTTCACGCCGCGCGCCATCGCCGCCGGCAGCACTCCCGACCAAATACGCTGCTCCACGCCCCATCAGCACACGCGTCACATCTCCCCTCGCATATCCAACCACATCAACTGCCTCACCTGCTTCGAGCATATGCGTGAGAGCTGCTCGAGCGCGTTGAAGTGCGCGTTTCCGCCCACCGCATTCCCCACCAGCAGCGTCGCGCCGCCGCCGCCTACCAGCTCCTTCAACCGCACCAGCAGCGAGCCGCTGTCCTCCATCGCACCCTCGTCCTCCAGCGCCACGCGCATGCGCCAGCGCTTCATGCCCTGCGTCATCTCCGCCGCCTTCTTCCCCTTCATCGCCTCCATGTTTCCCCTGGAATCTTCAAGTTGCGCGGAAAAGTTGAAAGTTGAAGTTGCACTTGGCACCCAGAAACCTCTACATTTCGATGTATCTATTTTCGACAGCTTGTCGATAACTGTGTAATCCCATACGAGTGACCATCACTCCGGTTGTCCCCATTTGACTTGACGACCGGAGAAGGTCACATCCAACAACTGGCGTGTGTTGAAAATGGAAAGCGACAGCGACGCGCGCTCGTGGCTGGGCGGATGGATGCTCGCAGGAGGCGACGACGGGCCCGTGAGCAACTACTACGAGGACCAGAAGCTCATGGAGGGCCCGCTCATCAAGATCGGCGACTACGCGCATTTCCGGTATTTCCTGCTCTTCCGCAATGGCCGCTTCTGCTACTACGAGCTGCCCATGCCCAAGAACGAACCGGGACAGGACGGCGCCACGCACCGCCGCGTGCACGTGACGCTCACGCCGCAGCATCTGCGCGGCGTGATCATGCTCAACGTGTCGCTGATCGGCAAGGAGCTGGCCGAGCGCAGCGACGACGAGTACGATAGCGCCGCCATCCAGCGCGGCATGGCGTTCAACCGCAAGAAGATGGAGATGAACCTCACGGGATACTCGCTTACGGGCCAGCTGACGTCGTGGCGACTACGCGCAGCCAACGACGCGACCTACGTCAAGTGGGAGAAGGCCTTCCGCTTGGCGCTGCGGCCCATTTGGATGCAGAACACGCCGCACTGCCTCGTGTGTCGCCAGGAGTTCTCGCTGCTGTTTCGACAGCACCACTGCCGCAAGTGCGGCACGTGTATGTGCGACGAGTGCTCCGTGTTCGTCAACCGCTTGCCCATGCAGGGATACTACGACGTCGTGCGGATCTGCCGCGACTGCAGTCCCGCCCGGATCCAGCAGTCGGAGCTCAAGGTAGGTACCCGTGTGCTGCTCTTCGGCATCTACCCGGGCAAGATCGTGCAGCTCCACGCGACCGATGACTCGGACCACAGTGGCGCGTTCGTGAGCGCAGAACTAGAGAAGCAGCGCGACGGTGAAGTGCAGATTCGCCGCGTCGCGTTGGGCTTCGTGGAGCTCTACTCGGATACGATTCTCTCAGCCAATCGTATCAAGAACGCTATCCGAGGCCACTTGGCGCAGACGCTGTACCGTGCGCAGCTCAACTTCAGCACGTGGAACCTACTGGAGACCGTGCAGGAACAGAAGACGGTGCAGATGGTGCGCATCCTGAACAAATCGTCCAGTATCAGCGAACTCAGGTCCATGGTGCCCACGCTGGGCTCGTACGACACGCCGTCTTTCCAGAATGCAGAGGACCAGGACGAGCAAGAGCTCGTGCGCAAGTCGCTGGAGCACTACCGCGGTGTGCATCTCAACTTTCCCCTGCGCTTAGAAAGCGTGATGAAGCTCATTGACCAGTTTCGCAACGGTATCCTTCTCCACCGCGTGTACGTGCATCAGGTTCTGGAGGAAAGCCACAAGATGCTGGAGACGTTCACTTCACCTATGAACGCGATTCACTTGCCCGCGGGGGTGAATCTCATCGTTGTCGGTGATCTTCACGGCCAACTGGAAGACTTGCTGACGATCTTGGAGAAGAACGGCGTACCCAGCCCGAAGATGTGGTTCCTGTTCAACGGTGACTTCGTTGACCGAGGTTCGCACGGTGTGGAAGTGATCATCTTGCTGCTGAGTTTCAAGCTGCTGTACCCGGATTTCGTGTTTTTCAACCGCGGCAACCACGAAGAACGCATGATCAACGAGAATTTCGGCTTTGAAGACGAGATCTACGTGAAGTACAGCAACGAGAGCGTGCAATTTGACGGTGCAGACGCTATCAGCTGCTCGCGCAAGTTCTCGTGCGTGCAGTTATTTCAAATGTTCGAGGACGTGTTCATGTTGCTTCCGATCTTTTCGTTGATTAATGAGCGGGTTTTCGTCACACACGGCGGCCTCAGCAACCACGAGAACGTGACGATCGAAGAACTCCAGCAGATCAACCACCGCCGCGATGTACCGACAATGGGGACAAGTCGTGAAGATGAGCTGTTTGCGCATCTTCTTTGGAGTGACCCGCGCGACAAGGACGGGTGGAAGCCATCGGATCGAGGGGCTGGCGTCCAGTTTGGTCCCGACATCACCAAGGCCTTCTGCGCGTTGAATCACCTGAGTCTTGTGATTCGCTCGCATGAATGCCAGGAGCAAGGTTATGAGATCATTCACGACGGTATGCTGCTCACAATCTTCTCGGCGTCCAGCTACTGCGGCTCGCAGAACAACAAGGGCGCGTTTGTGCAGCTCCAAGTCGTGGAAAACGGAAATCTGAAGCCCCATGTTGTCCAGTACTATTCCCAGCCGCTGCAGAAACTGAACGAGGCTGGTAAGAACGAGTGGAGAAAGAAGGCGCTCCGACTGGAACGACGGACGATGATGTCTCTTGTGGAGCTTTTGGGAGAGAAGAAGTCGGCCTTGGGTGCAACATTTACGCAAATCGACGCTCGTGGCACAGGGAAAATCACGAAACTGCAGTGGAAGTCGGTCCTGCAGAAAGTGTTGGGGATCGATGTGCGATTTCTATCGTACTTCAAGCAGCTCGTCGGTGCGGAGGCATCCACGACGGACGGGAACGTCGACTATGAAGCCTTCCTTGGTCGTTACACGGTCGAGCTGACGACTGGCAGCGTCGAGTGGCGACGCCATCTCGTCCGACGTGTGTGGCTGGCGTTCTGTGAGGCGCTGGCAGCCGCGAAGGGCGCTGACGAGGTCGACGCGATGGATTTGGATGAAAAGATCGTCGCCGCTTTCGATTTGTTCAAGGAATCACAACAACCAAAGACCAGCTCCACCGGCGTCGACGATCCACGTTCGATCGATTTGAACAAACAGTATTCGGTCTACATCAAGAGCGACCGCGGTATCGCCTCGCAGCGAAGCCACCAGAACTTCTTCAAGCACGGTTTCATCACGTACGACGTGTTTCGGTCGACGATGCAGGGTAAGCTTGGGCTCGGGACTACGCTCTCCGAGCAGCAGATCCTTGAATTGATGCAGCACATGGACGAGAACCGCGACGGCTTCGTCGATTTTGACGAGTTCCGGTCGTTTTTCGCCGAGTTCAGCCGCTCGGATTATCTCCAGGAGCTGTTCGATCTCGACGACGTGCGTGCGGTCGACTTGCTGCAGCAATTTGGCTCGCGATTGGTGTCATCAAAGCAGTTCGCGTCCCTCTCAGACGCCTTCGCAACTTTTGACGTCGGCCAGAAGGGCTTCTTGAACGTCGACGACTTTCTCCAAGCGTCCCAGACGCTTCACGTCGTGCCTGCGCTAGACGACGTTGGGGCTCGTGCTCTGCATGTAGCAGTTCTGCGTACCTATTATGGCGTCGCCGGCGAGCAGGATGCGAAGGACCAAGTCAAGAAGGTGAAACCCAAGAAACGACTCGTGCAGTGGCCAGTGTTCGAAGACGTGTTTTCGGTTGACAGCACCCGCCAGCGCAGCCTGTGGATGTCCAGCCGCAACGCGTCTCAGTTGAAGCTGGATTTGAGTTTAGTGCCGTCCAGTCCGTCGGCCAACACGCAGTACCTGTCATGGGCGGACGCGCTACTCGATACTGTAAAGAACGCTCTGAATGAGCAGCGACTGTACCTCAAGTTCGTGTTCCGCATGCTGGACAAGAAGCACCGCGGCTATGTGAGCCGCTCCAAGTTCGTCGCAGCGATGAAATGTATCACTCAGGAGCACGAGAGTCCGCTTCAAGACGAGCAGATCGAGCAACTGGCTGACGCATTCAGCATCAAGCGACCATTTGTAAAAACGGAATCGGCCCCAGCCGACCCTGACACCACGAGCGAAGCTGACACGCCACGAGACAGCGAGATCGCGTCGGCAGAAGATGTCGTGGAGTACCCATCGTTCCTGAAGAGCCTGCGTGTCGTGGATGCCGAGACTCACGCGCCATCGCGTCGTCGTCTGCACTCGACATCGACGCTGGATCCGAGTTTGCAAATGTTGAACGAGGAAGAAGGGCCGTTCTTCGTGTGAGGTATCTTGTCCATCAAGCCAGAGGCTGAAGGTATGAGTTTTGGCAAAATATAGAGTTTACATGATGACCTTTTCTCCCAAATCCAATGCCGAAGCGACGCGCAAGGTGGCGTTCCGACCCCAATCCGGGTTGTGTGGAGTTTCACGCCATCGACAAGCGATCATGAACCAGCGAGAGACCGAGAAAGACACCGCAGCGCCAGCGGAAGGCGAGACCGTTGCCAATGGAGGTGAAGCTGAGGACGCGCTCGCGCAGCTCAGCGCCACGGCCACGAAGAGCAAGCTGGACAAGCTCATGCACGACTTCGCGTCGTTCGACGACGTCATGCGCATCGGCACGCGCGCGCGGCGCGAGAAGGACGAGTACCGACTGGCCGAGATGAAGCAGGAGATGAACCGGCTGGAGCGCAAGCTCGAGGCGGAGATCCGCAAGCGCGTGGAGATGAACAAGTCGCTCCAGAACTACTGCGACGAGCAGGTCACGCTGCTCACGCAACGCTTCGAGACGCTGCTAGACGACCGCGCGCAACAAGTGCAGAACCGACAGGACGCACTGGAACTGGAGATCCAGCATGTGCGCACGTTAGTGGAGCAGGAGAAGCACGACATCCCGATCATGATCGAGAACAAAACCAACGAGCTCACGCGAAAGCTGGTGGCGTTCATGGACAAGTTCGAGGAAGAGCGGCGGAGACGACAGGCCCAGGAGGAGATGCTGCTCAAGCGGCTGAGCGACCACGAGCACACCACAGCCGAGACCTTCGACAGCGAACGGGTGCGTGATATGCGTTGTTATCGGAGACCGCGATGTGTCGTTTCTAACGTTTCATGTGATATGTACAGCGAGACCGAGAGGCCAAGTACTCGCAGCTCAAGGCGGCGCTGGACGCGTACACGTCCACGCGGATACGCGGCGACGCGCGGTTCCAGGCGTTTGCGCAGGACGAGATCGCCAAGATCCAGAACGCGCTGGTCGCGGAGGCGCAGGCACGAGAGCGGGAGGACGACGAGATCATCGAGGCACTGAACAGGTACACGGCCAAGCTCCAGGACAGCCTCAAGGTCATCACGAGTCCCGACGCGTGAGAAAGATGCCGTTGCTCCATATCGCACTGCTCGGAGAACGCGGATATGTCCATAGCTAATGGCCCACTGCCGTATCCTACGTTGTCTTCGATTTTTTAGGCGCTGAGTCCTTTCTTGAAGGTGGAATGGCACAACGACAGGCCAGAACAGAATACCGTGTTCGGATTGGCTACTGAATTTTGGAAACCCCCTTCTGATTGGATAGTAGATAGTCTTCTCTTTTGTTATTGGCTGAAAATTTCAAGTGAGCGCTTCACTGAAGACTTCGATCTATGTGAGCTCAACGCCAGTGCAGTGCACTGGGCCGCGTGCATTCATCCGCCTCTCCAGCGAGTTCTTCATCTCCCTCTTCTTCCTGCTGCACTGCGCTTCTCGTGCTCTTCGTCCCCATGACGCCACCCCATTACGAGAGCATGGCGTCCGCTGCAGTCTCCTTAGTCTCCACTGCAATGCCGCGTCCGCAGCTGCCGCGCTGGTTCCTCGCGTCCGCCGTGGGCAGCGTGGTGTTCACTTTGCTGTGGATGGTCGGGCTCGTCGCACTGCAGCACTCACCGCGCATCGCCGCGCACGTCTCCGCCCAAGGCACCGGCCTGTACCTGTACGCGGGCGTGCTCAACTCGCTGCTCGGCAGCTTCCTCTCGGCCAGCGGCTACTGCTGCCAGAAGTTCGCGCACACACGCGTGCAGAGCGACTCGTCACTTGGCACGGTCTCCCAGCAGCCGCTGTTCGTGTTTGGACTTCTACTACTGGCTGTGGGCACTATCTCGGCCGTGCTGAACCTGGGCATCCTGGGCCAGGCCGTGCAGGCGCCGTTCGCCGCGCTCACGCTCATCTACAGCGCACTGCTGGGCCGCTTCGTGCTGCACGAGACCTTTAAGCTCGTGGATTTCTTCTCCAGCGTGCTGATCGTCGCGGGCGTCGCCATCGACGTCTTCGCCGCACAACTCGCGCAGCTGCCGGCGCAGTCGTTCACGCTGTCGTCGCTCGGTGCGCTGCTGTTCCGCGACTCGCTGTTTCCTGTTGGCTACACGCTGCTCGCGCTCTCGTACATTGCGTTGCTATTACGTCAAGTGCGTCGCCAGAACCTCCACCACCGCGCCATCGGTCTACTGGTCTTCAGCTCCTCCGCTGGAATCATGGCCGGCTTCACGAGTCTCGCGACCAAGTCGGCAGTGGAAGTCGTCAAGTCGGCGCTCCACGACCACCGCACGTACGACATCGTGAACCCGTTCTTCCTACTCATCATCGTCGGCATTCCTTGCGCGCTCGTGCCGCAGCTCTTCTTCCTCAACAAAGGGCTCGAGTACTTTGGCACGCTCAAGTTCATCCCGCTGTACCAGGCGTTCATCATCCTAGGCAACCTGGTCTGCGGCATGGTCTTCTACAACGAGATGAGCAGCTACTCGGTGGTAGCGCTGCTCACCTTCCTCTGTGGTATCATCGTCACGCTCTCAGGTGTGAGTCTGCTACTCGCTAAGGTGGACAGCAGCATGGTTAGCGCGTCTTCCGCTGAGCGCCAGTCGCTGCTGCCGCTGACGTCGCCGATGTCCTCATATACTTCAGCGGCGTTGCCTCTGCAGACGATGTTTCCCTTTGAGAGCATAGAGTTTGCGACTGAGAACGTGGAGACGCTCATCGACTTCGACGCCTGCAAGCTCCGTATCGTGGAGCTCCTTCGGTCGGCGCAGAAGTCCGTCTACTACTCGACTTTCCTCTGCGACTTCACGCAGCCGCTGCTGAATGACCCATCTCAGCCAGACGTGACCTTCCTCTCGTGTCTCCACGACGCCGTCGCGCGTGGCGTGCAGGTGTTCATCCTGTACAACCCAGTCGTGGACTACGGCACCGCGCCGCTCGCAGACCTGCAGGCGCAGCTTCCCACGGGCGTCACGCTGGCGTGTCGTGTGAGCGATCTCGGCCCCAGCGTCCTCACGCAGATGCTGTCCAACAACTCCAAGTACGCGTTCCACCACCAGAAGTATCTGTGTGTGGACGAGACCACCGTCATGGTCACGGGCTGCGACGTGAACGCCGAGCGCGCTGGCTGGCTGCAGGCGAATTCACTGGGCTACTACTGGCACGAACTCAGCGTGGTGGCCAAGTGCTCGCCCAAGATGTTCGCGTGGATCCGCGAGAACCACGTGGCTACAGGCGAGAAGCGACGCCACTACGACCAGTTCCACGACGCGCCGCCGTTCCCACTGGTCGCCGGCGGGTGGCGCGAAGAGAACGCGATGGTCAACATGATCCTGAACGCCAAGAAATCGGTGCAGCTGGAGAACCAGATCCTGATCTCTGGTGGTAATTTGCAGCACAACCGCATCTGCGAAGCTATCGTGGAGCGCGTGAGCCAGGCATACAGGCGACGCGAACGCTTCCACGTACTGCTGCTCACGAACGAAGCGCAGCAGGACGAGCCGTCGCAGCTCACGCGCTTCTACTGCACCATCTCGGTCCAGTGGTCGCTCGAGCAGCTCGAGGCCGCGGCGCTGGAGCGAGGACTCTTCCGCGAGCAGCTCTTCCGGTACGTGGTCGTGGGGCGACTGGCGTGCGACGGCGTGCTGGTGAAGGTCCACTCCAATATGTTGATTGTGGACGGATGGTACGCGCTGCGGTCGTCGTCAAATCTCGCGGATAGAAGTCTCAGTGCACGGCCTACGGACACGGAACTCGGTCTGTTGTTTAAGGGAGAGCAAGTCGCGAAGCTCCAGCAGCAGCTCTTCCGCAGGTACTTGCGGACACCAGATGAAGAGAGCGACGAGAAGCTGACGATCGAGCGGGTCTTTGAGGCAGTGCTAACCAGTGGTCCCCACCCGCGCTGCTGTATTGTGCCGCTTTACAAGCGCGCGTGGAGTCCCGTGCTCACGTGGTTTCTGATGAATCTGTTTATCTTCGGCAGCGAAGGCGCTACGGGCGGCCGCGTCAAAGTGACGTACGAGACCACGAGCGTCACGATCCCCAAGAGCACAAACGCGAAGATGGAGAGGGAGGAGGCAGTGGCGGCAGCCGCGAGGTAGTGAGGAGAGGAAAGAGTCGTGGATGCAACAAATAAAAAAAAGCCGCGAGCAACAATCTCACCCATAGTGATACAACATTCACAGCGAATTCCCTCGTGTGTGTAGGAAGAGTGGACTGGTAGTGTGAGTGTGTGTGATAGAGCGTCGCCTATTTTGCTGGTTGTCTTGGGTTGGGGCAAGACGGCGTGTGTCTTCGCTCGCACGCTAGATCCACTGCCGATCTGCTCCGTCAGAGACCATAGCGCGTTCCTAAAGTCGTCAGGGGACGGGGAAGACAGCGCCAACCGCGAGCTTGGACGATGGTTCCACCGCACCAACCTTCGTACAAGACGACCCCGGTCACCTGGTAGTCGGGGGGAGCCGTAGCCGCTCCACTTCATGGACGACACAGCTAATCCAGTTGGAGGGGAGGTTGAAACACGTGAACTCCGGAATGTCCATCGTGAGGGCCGCGCGTCCAAAGTAAATGTGTTCGTAGAACGTGACAGTCCCGGCACTGGCGGTCGACGCGAACGCGGCGACTGTGGCGAGCGCCGCTACGTGTAACTGCGCCATCCCTTGACCGGTGTTGAACAGTTGCTTGGCCACTCCACATCAAGTGAGCGAGAGAAAAAAGGTATGCGAAGCGGAGAGGATGGCGTTGATTGCGGATTGCACGGAGTCTCCACTGGAGACTCCAGCGGTACCGCTACAAGAGCCACTAGGGTGCTCATCATGCAGTAAGGAAGGGATCGGGAGAGAAACGCCGTAGCGTAAGGAGAAGAGGATTGTGACCCCACGGGCGACTGGGCTAACGATCCGATGGCGTCCACTCGCGAGTCCGTCCTTCGCAGCCAGCTTCCCAGTCAGTCACTTTCGAATCGGCTGCCTACCACCCAAGCATATCTGCCCCCTTGTCTGGAGGGGGAGCCACCGTTTTGTTTCCCGACGTTACTGGGAGAGAGGCGTTTCTGACGGAGATCGAAGATGTGGGAAGCCTCGTACAGTTTACTATCATTGCCAGTCCAGTCGTGAACCGCTGCTCGAACTGGATTGTGCATTGCATCGCAATGGCGGACAGAAAAAGCCACGGTGCCAAATGGAGCCAACACACACACGGACCGTGGGGTTCGGTACCGATTCCCTTGGCTGTATACTGATCGAGGTGGGGAGGCCTCCAACAACATGGAAAATGCGTTGCATTGGCTCGCAGCTCAGACTCGTAGAAAGCGGAGAAGAGGGTGGTCGCGGAATCCACAGAGATCCCCCTACGTGTACGGTGCTGTCTTACTTTCGTGTGACGAACGAGATGATGGCCTCCTCCCGTCGTGTGAGCGTCTGCGATCTTTACTTACTAGTATAATAGTGTCTTACCCACAGAATTGATTCTCTGGCGTTCCCAACCGGCCACCCACTTGGTCACGCTCTTCTTTTCCATCAGTGTGAGCTCACCCACCTTCTCCCTCAACCCGAACTAGGACAGCATGGTCTCAGAC
>JAADXI010000501.1:0-19997 GCA_023337615.1 Pythium brachiatum | reverse complement strand
TCGCTGCGGCTTGCATGCGCTGCTCGCGCTTCACCACCACCAGCGCACGCGTCAGATTCTGCGCAGTGGACGCTGACATGAGCGAACTCAGACGCTGCGCAGCGTTGGGGTCGCTGAGCTTGGCCTGCAGGTCGTGGAGCAGCGCCTGCTTCTCCGTGCCGCTCGCCTGCGTGGGGGAGCTGTGCGCGAGCCGACGCGTCGTCCAGCGGCCTCCGTGGGCACGCGTGCTCAAGCGCAGCACCTTCAGCGTCATCAGCATCGTCGTCGGCGTGTTGTCTGTGAATTAGTCAGAGTGAGTCAGTCGGGATCTGTGCCGTCAGACTCGTGACTGAGTTGCACCCGCTGGGGCCCTTTGGGCGGAGCAGCTCCGTGCCCGTCCGCTTCTGGTTCTAGCGGATCCACTAATACTGCGTTTAGATTGGCTATTTGATATCTGAGTCCAGATGGGCTCAGATTTGGATTGGGCGGATGAGCCGTTGGCGGCACCGCCATTCGCAGTTCGCATCTTCCCCAAGAATCCCAAGTGAATCAAGATGAGCAGCCCCATTGAGCAGGCAAAGCGCACGGTACGGCGGCTGTATAAGCACCACAGCAACGCACTACAGTGCGGTGTCCTCTGCACCACCAGGCTGTGTGAATGTGTGCTTTGCGGACTGAAAATGGGGTGAATATTCACGGTTTGTGATTGCGCATTGTGGACCACAGGCAGCGCGTCAGGCGGTCGACGAGTACGTCAAGGACGGATTCATCGTCGGCGTCGGCAGCGGATCCACCGTCGTGTACGCGGCGGAGCGTCTCGGTGAGCTGGTGAAGGAGACGGGCATCAAGATCATGTGCATCCCGACCTCGTTCCAGTCCAAGCAGGTGCGTCGAACCAAGTCGAATGACTATTAAAACAGTCCACGGATTGAAAATTGATTGGCTATGATGGTGGCCGACAGCTCATCGCGCAGCACAAGCTGACACTGACCAGTCTGGATGAGAACCCAGTGATTGACGTGACCATCGATGGTGCTGATGAAGTCGATCTGTCGCTCAACTGCATCAAGGGCGGCGGCGCGTGCCAGCTCCAGGAGAAGATCGTGGCGTTTGCCTCCAAGAAGTTCGTCGTGATCGCCGACTACCGCAAGGAATCCACCAAGCTCGGCGAGCAGTGGACGCAGGGCGTGCCGATCGAAGTGATCCCGATGGCGTACGTCCCACTGATGGAGAAGATGAAGACGTTCGGCGGATCTCCAGTGCTCCGTATGGCCAAGGCCAAGGCCGGTCCTGTGGTCACGGACAACGGCAACTTCGTGCTGGACGTCAACTTTGGCACGATTGCCGAGCCAGCGGCGCTGGGCGACCGCCTGAAGCTGCTGCCTGGTGTTGTGGAGGTCGGTCTGTTCTGCGGTATGGCAGAGAAGGCCTACTTCGGCCAGGCCGACGGCTCCATCACCACGCGCGTGGCCAAGCTGTAAACGAGTTAAACGATTCGGACTGACCACAGTGAGCGCGAGCCGTTTGCCATCGTTGTATTCTCTTTCATATTTAGGCTTGTGAGGTGGACAGAGAGTGGCGTCTTGGGCCTCTAGTGAATTGGTGGCTTGAATGATAAGCTGAAGCTCAGTTTTCTGCATGAAGAAGAAATGGCGGACACTTCCAATCGTCCCATTCTCTGATTTAGATGATCTCCATGTTTTGGAAGAAGTGGTCCAGACGCATGTTGCGCAACACGTCGTACTGGCCCTCAGCGTCCACCGCCGTGCGCACCTGGCGAGCATCCTCTTCACCGTTTGGGTAGCGATGCGCGTAGAAGCAGCTCGTGCCGAACGGACAAGTTCCACTGCAACAGCAAACAAATCAAACCAAAGTCAGTCTCTCTCAGTCTTTGTTCACACTCAAACCCTATTGAGAGGACGTACCGTCCTTCGTCAAAGTGTCGGCACGGGATATTTGCGAGGTTCTTGGTGTACTCCGTGATCAGCTTCTTCTTGCGCGACGGGTCGATGATCATGCGGTTCGACGGGATCACAAAGTGGGTCTCCACGCGGCACACTGGACACTGGCGCACGGTCTGCTTCGGCTGGTCGGCCTTCCCACGCCAGTTGCGCACGCACGGCAGACAGAACGCGTGCGAGCAGCCCGACAACAGACCGAACCGCTCGCCCTTGACCAGGATGAGGTCGTAGCAGATCCCGCACTCCAGGTCTGCAGACGCGTCGATCTCCGTCTGGACGAGTTTGTGCTCGTCTTCTGTAGACGGCGCCTTCTCCAGCGAGTGCGCGTAGAAGCACGAGTCGCCGTAGCGGCAGTTGCCCTGCAAGTAGTACGTGCACGTCTTCCTTCGATGCCACACAACACGAAATCTCGTTAGTCATTCAAGCCACCAGCTCACGTGCAGCAAACTACGTACGGTGGGGCGCCTGGGCCATCGGCAGCATCTGCAAACGCCGCCGTCTCCTCGTCCTGCTCTGCGTTCTGGCGCGCAATGTCCGCGTAGCTGGGCTTGTCCTCGAGCTGCGCCTCTGCTCCCTCTTGCAGCATGTCGTCAAACTCGCCCGGCGCGCCATAGTAATACAGCTCCTCCTCCTTCGTCAGGAAATCGCTCAGTCTGGCCACACCCGGCGCCTCGCCTTCCTCGTCATCATCCTCTCCTGTGACCTCCTGGTGCGTGGCCTCGCCCTCAGTCTGCGTGCCTTCTGCCGTCGCGTTGCTCTGCTTGCGCGTCGGCTTGAGCGTGTGCATCGCGACCGTGCTCATCGCTACTGGCTTGCGCGGCAGCGGCATCTTGCCCCGCGAGCCGCTGTGTTCGCTGCCGCTCTGCTGGCCTTCGGCATGGCGGTAAGGACAGCTACTACCCGTGGCGCAGCTGCCGCTGTCGAAGAACTTGCAGCGCGTGCCGAACGAGCCAGGCGCCGGCTTGCGTTCGCCAGCGGACGTCGTGCGCAGCGTCTTGCTCTCGGGGTCCACAGCGTGCGAGAACTTGCACTCGCGGCCGGCCTTGCACGCGTTCTGCAGGAAGAACTTGCACGGCAATGGGATTTTGTCCTCCGCTGAGGAGGAGGAAGAGACGGCGGCGTGCGAGAACTTGCAGGCGGCGCCGTTGCGGCACTTGCCAGCGGCGAAGAAGGAGCAGGGCGCGGCGGCGACAGCAGAGCCAGCCATGATGAAGGAAGCAGTAGGACGGAGGAGACGTGGGCGGGCGAGAAGCTTTTGCGCTGCTCGAGAATGGCTGACAGTTTCTATCGCCAGGAGGAGGTCTCTGGAGCTTATGGCGTGACTGGGTCCAAAAGCGATGATTGGCCGGAAACCCTATGCTAGATACCAATATCAGCCAATCATTGATTTTAAGCTGATATTTTAGCCAATTAATTTGCGTAAAATGAATAAGAACATCACTCTTGGCGAGCAGGTCTGGCGTGGCAGTTGTTGGTGGCAGTGCGAGTAATGCGATGGAGTGTAGCCATGTGCAAGTAGCGGGATCCGCCTTGGATACAACAGCAACACATGAGTGGTGGGAATGATGCATGGATTATATAGGAGACGAACTGCGTACTTCACTGCGCCTCGTTCTGTGTGGGCTGTTTGTTGTTAGACCTTAGTTGGGCACGGTGGCGTGGAGCGACGCCCAGATGCGCGACGCGAACATGTCCTTGGCCTTGACCATGCGCGTCATCATGTCGCCCACGACGCTGCCACCCCACACAGGCAACTGCGAGACGCCGCCGTGGGGGCCGAGTGGCAATATCACGGCTTCCACAGTCACGGCCGGGAAGGGCTTGGTGACCTTGGGCTGCGTCTTGTGGATCACGGCGGCGATCTCCGTGGCGAGGTGCTTGGCCTGCTCGCCCGCCCAGTACGCGAGCTTGGGCGTCTTGTGGTTCACGACGTCGCCAAGCGCGAAGATGTGGTGGTACTTTTCGTTGTCCAGCTGCAGCAGGTCGTTCACCTTGACAGATCCGCGGTCGTCCACGAGCGACGCGTCCAGGCCCTGGACCAGCTCAGCGACTGGGTGGAAGCCACCACAGAGAAGCTGGATATCCGACTCGATCTCCGTGCCCTTGTTCGTACGCAGCATTCGCTTTTCGAACGAGTTGCCCGTCATACGTTCTTCCAGACGCTCGCCCAGGATCACCTTGATCTTGAGCTTCTCGAGCGAGTGGTTCAGGTAGTTGCGGAACTTATCGCGCACATTGTTGGCCGCAACCAGCTTATCACGGCCTTCAAGGATCGTGACCTGCTTGGTCGGGTAGTGCGAAGCGATGTCGCCCGCGACCTCACAGCCCACAGCGCCGCCGCCCACGATCAAGATCTTGTCCGCCTTGGCGATCTGCTCGCGCACTTCCTTGAGCATGGCCTCCGAGTGCGCACGCGAGTAGTTGTTCGGATCCTGCTTAATAGGAACCGAGTACGTGCTACCAGTGGCGACAATGAGGAAGTCAAACGAGACCTTTTCGGTCTCCGCAACTGGCTTGTCGTCGTCACCGATACGCTGGTACGTGACTTCGTTTGGCTCGACCGAGATGCACGTGGCGACGGCGCGGACGATCTTCACAAACGACGCGCCGCTGGCGGGGATCGCGTTGTCGTACGGGATGAACATCTTCTTCATGAACGCTTCTTCCGTGTACGCGCGCGGCGCGCCGACCGTGTGGTAGAAGTACTTGCTCTTCTCCAGCACGAGCACCTCGACGTCGTCCGCCGGCTTGAGCTTGGCGGCGAACGCCTGCGCGGCGTTGATGCCCGCGGGGCCAGCGCCGATGATGACGATGCGTGGCATTATGGGGTGGGTCGGAAAGAAGTCGATCTGGAAGGGCTGTGAAGGCGCTGAGCTGTTTGCGAATGGCTCCTCGTTGGCGAGGCCACACAAGAGAAGACACAGAGTGCTCGGTTCAGTTACGAGCCGTATACAGTAACAACCCTGGAAAGAGAGTGATGGTGCTGTAATCACAGAATGTATGTGAGCTCAACATGACGAGCAGCTCACAAGATCCAACGAAGATGATCCAATCGATATTCACGTGATGTTATGTGATGCATATGAGCTAAAGCGGCTCGCCCCGACGCTCTACTTTGGCACTGTGGCGCCCACAGAGCCCCAGATCATACCGGCCAGCAGGTCCTTGGACTTGATCATACGCGTGGTGAAGTCGCCCAGCACCCAGCCCCCGAAAAGCGGCAGCTGGGAGACACCACCGTTCGGGCCGAGAGGCACGATCAGCGCCTGCACGGCGACAGGAGGGAACGGCTTGCTCACAGCAGACTGAGACTTGCGAATGACGGCAATTAACTCGATAGCGAGATGCTTTGCCTGCTCGCCGGCGTAGTAGGACATCTTGGGCGTCGCGTGGTTGGTCACGTCGCCCAGAGCGAAGATGTGCTTGTACGCCGGGTGGTCCAGCTGCAACAGATCATTGACCTTGATGGAGCCATTGCGATCCACAAGCGAAGCGTCCATGGCCTCCACGAGCTCAGCCGCTGGGTGGAAACCAGCGCAGAGAAGCTGGATGTCCGACTCGATGACCGTGCCCTTGTCTGTGCGGACGGTGCGAGGCTCGAACGAGTTGCCAGTGAGTCGCTCGTCCAGCTTCTCACCGAGAATCACGCGGATCTTGAGCTCCTTAAGCGACTCCATCAGCTTGTCGCGTAGCTTCTCCTTGACGTTGTCGACCATCACCAGCTTTGGCTGGCTTGAGACTAGCGTGACCTGCTTGTTTGGGAAGTGGGAGGCGATGTCTCCTGCGACCTCACAGCCCACAGCGCCGCCGCCCACGACCAGGATCTTGTCAGCCTTGGCGACGTTGTCGCGCACCTCCTTGAGCTTGGCCTCGGTGTAGGCGCGCGAGTAGTTGCTGCTGTCCTGCTTGATTGGCACGGAGTACGTGCTGCCCGTGGCGATGATCAGGTAGTCGTAACTGAGCACCTCCGTCTGGCCCACTGGCTGGTCGTTCTCTCCGATGCGCAGGTACGAGACCTCGCTTGGGTTTGCCGAGATGCCAGTGGCCACGGCGCGCACAAACTTGACGAACGACTTGGCGTGGGCGGGGATAGCGTTGTCGTACGGGATGAACATGTTCTTGGCGTAGCTCTCCTCCGTGTAGGCACGCGGAGCACCGATCGTGTGGTAGTAGAATTTGCTCTTCTCCAGGATCACGATCTCGGTCTGCTCGGTCGCCTTGAGCGTGTTGGCGAACGTCTGCATGGCGTTGATGCCCGCGGGGCCGGCACCGATGATCACAATGCGAGGCATGGTAGTTGGTGGTGTTGATGGAAGTAGTGGTAGTGGCTTGCTGGAAAACTGGTGAGTTTCTGAATGAGAACCCACCAACGGCGCCTCGAGCCCTTCCTTATTGAAGGCCACACGAACACGGACAAGATGACGGTTAGCCCCAGGGCCATGGGGCTCACGCCCAGGAGTCCGACGATTCTAAGGGGCAGTCCAACGCGCGCCAAGCCTCGATGAGACTTGACCATCAACGCCGAGAGGATGATGCTGTGGCTCTCCACCAGAGTGGGCACAGGATCGGACGTCATCACGCGCTCGGGCTGATTTGCTAAGTCGGATTACGGAGCTGGCCATGAGACGGCGGCGCGAGTGTGCGGTTGGGGTCAACACCATGGTCACGTCAGGATCGTCAACCCTCCCAAAAGCAAATGTTTGAGGCTACATCATATCTTGCAGGTTTAGATGAGTTGCCCTAATCCAGGGAACCTGATGCAGTACATCTTCCCTAATCCAGGTCATCGTCCAGGCTTTGATAGCCAGTTGACTCAAATGACCAGACCGCAAAGCGCGATTGCAACTTGCTGGGCTGGTGCATCAATCACAAGTGGCACCATCAATTACGCTGTGGTTTGATGAACGTACACCCATACGCACGTCCTCCAACCTGGCTGCTTTGTCCTTGATGGTGGTTCTTCGTAACTGTACTGCGCGAGATTCTTCATGGGGAACAGCTCTTGAGATCGGTTCTCTACAGCACTCTTTGTACACTGGTCCGAACACGCGCTTATCGTTGAGGCAGTTGACAGGCCACGACTTCATGAAGATCTGTGGTCCACCGCGAGACGAACTTTGCACATGGCTACACTGGCACTTGGTCTGACTCCCCCTCCCTTGAGTGACTAGCTGCCGTCCAAATAGTAACTTGACTGCACTGTCACTAGATCCTGTAGAGGCCGGAGCGACGACCTGATGCTAGACACCAGCTGGGTAGATGGCGGCATCTGAATCTGTTCCCCGCTTGTAGCGTGAGTCCGCATTCTGCTCCGCTACTCCGCTGTCGCCACGCTGATTGTCTCTGCTCTCCGCTCCGCTCTCCGCTGTTCTCCGCCGACTCTCTCTGGATGAAGCATTGCCTCTACAGCGGATGATGCATTCCCGGCTGGAATCAAACCCACTCCGTACTGTACTCTGCCGCACGATGTGATGTGTTCCTGTTCCTGTAGGAACTTCCGGGAGAGGAGAACAATCTCCCCCAGTCAGCAACTTTCCTTCTCTTATCCGTAGCTCCTCGTCTTACATAGCTACAATACTTGACCACTATGGGCATTAACGACCAGAAGTTCTGCAAGGTGACGGTGCGCCGCAATGAGCCGAGCAGCGTGCGCTCCACCATCGCGTACAAGCAGCTCTCGCCCAAGCACCCGAAGGCGCCCACGGAGGAGGAGCTCAAGCGCTGGACGGCCACGGGCTCAGCGGCCATCGACGGCCTGGACTTGCCCACGCGCCGCCGCGCGCACACTACCACGGCGACCATGGGCATGCAGCCACTCACGCTGAGCAGCCGCGGCATGGACCCGCTCTCGCGCATGACGCTCCGCATGGAGACCGAGCCAGCGACGGAGGCTTCGACCGAAGAGGAGGAGACGCTGGAGATGGCGATCCGCAGCGACTCGTTCTTCCAGGTGGACACGGACGGTATGGACCCAGTCCGCCAGACCTTTGATGAAGAGTCCAAGATGTTCGTGCCTGGCACACCGCCAATCCCCACGGGACTGACGGTCGACATGCTGCCGACTGCCGACTTCACACCGGAGATCCCGTCGGAACTCAAGCGCGCGCTTGACTTGGACTTGCAGGAGCAGAGCTTCGAGCAGAGCTTCGAGCAGGCCATGAGCCCGCGTGAGTCACGTATCCGCATCAGCTCCCCGAGCAACAGCAACGGCTCCCAGCTGAGCTCCATCTTCGGCGACTTCAACGACAGCCTGATCACGCCGATGCTCTCGTCGTCGGTCGGCACGCCGCTGGAAGACCACGTCGCGCAGGCGTTCGAGCAGAACACCCACCCCTCCACGTCGTTCGTCCCAGTCAGCAGCTACGTGGACGTGCGTCTCTCGGAGCCCAACCAGGAGGAGCAGCCTCAGCCAGAACTCCAGGTCGAGGCTGTGTTCCAGCCAGAGCAGCCTGAGCACGAAGAAGACGAGCAGCTCATCGATGCCGAGGCCGACGGTGTGTCCTCGTTCATCGATGTCATGAGCGAGGCGGGTGATGACATGGACATGGATATCGACGAGTCGGCCTTCGACGTGTGTGACAACTTCGATGCCATCCTCGGTGAGCCGCTGCCTAACCGCGGCTCGCGCTGGCGCTTCAGCATCGGCCAGAAGAAGAGCTTTGTTCGCCAGAAGCGTGGCATGAGCTCGCCGCCTCGCATGGTCAGTGCGCCACCGCCAGCGCTCGCACGTCACATGTCGGTGCCTTCGCAGACGCCGCCAGCCTCGCAGAACCCATCGATCCGTCCCAAGCCGATCGTCCACGCGCCTGCGGGTGAGCCGCTGTACAACGGCCAGATGCTGCACCTGGCCTTCAAGGCCAGCACGGGCCACACTGTGCAGGTGTCCACGCACCAGCGTCGCTCCAAGAGCAGTGTGTTCTCCAAGCTCATCCACTGCTTCTCGACCGACGACGAGTCGTACGCCGACGTGGAGGACGCTCTCCGCATCATCGGCCACACCAACGACAGCGAGATTCGCGGCGGTGACCGCATCTCGCTGGCGCGTGGCGACGGCTGCGTGCTCCGCATCCAGAAGATGTCCAAGAAGCTGAGCTTCAGCCCCAAGATCGACATGAAGGCCAAGTTCGTGGTGTGCGGCGTGCCCGAGGGCACCGTCGTGACCGACACCACCAAGTTCTACCTGCAGAGCGTGTACGACCGCACCAAGACCATCGGTTTCCTCAAGGACCGCCGCCATCCAGGCCACGGCTGCCTCGTCATGTACGCATACCGCACGACGGACGAGAAGTCGGAGCCCATCCAGTTCTTCAAGCGCGCGTCGGGCCCGTCGTTCTCCCACATGCACGCTACGCAGCAGGGCCACGCACTGCCGGCGTCGCCGACATCGCCTGTCATGGGCGGCTTCATGTAAGCGGCTCAAGTGTGTGCGTGTCCCCATCGTCGTGTCCCCCCCAGTGTGTGTATGTGTGCTCTCGGCCATTGCGGCTGAGTATGAAGATCCACTTTATGTTGAAGAGCCCAGCGGCCGACCACGAGATTGCTCACATGCGAGTTAGCAGAGCATCTAGAGCGTGGCGACCAGCTCCGGAAAAGAGAAGAGAGAAGAGAAGAAGCGGCGCGTGTCCGCGACGGACTGCAGAACGAATGCAGTCGCAACGTCCCCAGGAGCGCCAGTAGGATAGCGAGACAAGACCGTACCATTATATATCCATGTGTGAAGTTTATTCCATTCAAGCGCATTGCACTAGCACCGGTAGAGTTCAAGCTCATGAGACGTCAGAGTCTGACGTCTGACTCAGACTGTGCACCACGACAAGCGCATAGAGATCCAGACTCTGGATCTCAACACACACGGTGATCGGCAGCAGAGTCTGGATCCTAGACAGGCAGTGTCCAGCTCTTGTGTTGTCCCATCGAGCCAGCGCTGGTGACTATCAGCGTTATCCATTGTGGATATTACGTAATAAGTGAGACCTTCAAAGTGTAGCCATGTGAGCAATGAGCAACCATTGGCAAAACCAAAAAGATCCAGAGCAGCAGAACAACTTCAGAACTGACGCGGATCAGGTACAGTACAGTAACGTGATGGTTGATTGATACCTTCGCAACATGAACTACAGTATTACACTACGACGACGACGGACTCACTGCACTCGTGGCGTCGCCACCCAACCAGACACTCACGCACACGACACTTACGACTGGATACTTTGCTGGATTCCCCAGCGCTACTACTGCTTGGTCCGCGCGGCCTCTTCTGTGGGCGTGACGATGCGCACGCGCTTTACGGACGGCTGCGAGACCTGTGGCTCCATGGAATGGTCGTAGACGCCCGGGCCGCTGCGCTTGTGGTGGCCCATGGCCGACATGGTCGCGTGAGGGCCTTCGCTGACGGAACGGCGCAGCGACATGGTCACAGGGACGTTCTGGTGGTGCTCGGTCTGGTAGGAGTGGCGGCGTTGCGGCGCGTACTGCTGCGCAGAAGCGAGCTGCGGCTGCTGATCCTCACGCGGCACAAACAGAGGCGTGAGGCTGCGTGCGTGCTGCATGGCCCACGCGAATTCAGTGCGCAGCGTGTCACAAATGGAGCACCCGCGCGTGAAGTTCTGCGCGCGGCACACGCGGAAGTGGCGCAGCAGTTGCTTGGCCTCGCAGCACGAGCGGTGGCACTGGCCTTCAGGCATAAAACACTCCTGGCAGTGGTCCAGCACGCCACGCGCGACGCGACAGTTGCGAACGCCGCAGGTACGCTCTGTGTCCAACGGTGTGCAGCACTCGCGCGCGTGGAGCAGCAGCGCCAGACGAGCAGCAAGCTCACGAGGCGATGGAGCCTCCGACTGGCTAGGCGAAGCTGCTGAGGCCTGCGGGTGTGGAGGCATAGCGCGTGGCTGAGAGACTGGGACGACGGAGGGGCGGTGCGAATGAGCTGGGTGCTGTTGCTCGTGCTGGTGCTGGTGGTGCGGGTGAGGAGGACGCGCAGTCAGAGATGGAAGACGTGTGAGCGTGGGCAACTGCGTCTTGGATCCGCCCGTGATGGGGCTCATCCGCGGCACGCCCTGCTGCAGCGAAGGCGGCGAGATCGGCGGCTTGCCCGAGGGCTGCGAGAGCTGCATGCGCAGCAACATCGCTGCGGAGACTTGGTCGGGAGAGACCGGAGAGCTGCTGGAGGACGGCTTAGCCATGGCGGTGGTGTTCATGAAGATGGGACCGAGCGATGCGGTGGTGGAGATGGAGGCGATGGCGAGACGCTCAACGACTGGGGTGTGAGGCATCTCGCGATAAGGCGAGATGAAGGGGACGGTCGATTCGGAAATGAGCCTCCCACATCCGCAGCAGCATCGACCAGCCGTAGGGATCGCGCCCGCCCACTGCTACGTCTGGAGAGGGCTCTTCTACCGTATTTCCCACGTACAGATCAGTTGCCGCAATGGGAGTTTGGCTCAGCAGCACTTGCGGCAGAGAGATCACTACAACAGTATAGTGGCAGTAACTCACTGTATCTTTGGCGCCAACCCACCGCTAAGGAGCTGAGAGACTGAGAGAGTGATAGAGTGAGAGTGGCAGATCCCATCCATCTGTCAAGCCGCGTCACGGGACAGACTGCAGCGACCACTGTGCCAAATTTCAAGGACAGCGTATCTTCCAGCTGCGGCGCTGACTTCTGGGTCTCACAGCAACCAGCGGGTGGCAGGGCAACCCCTGTTTCAGCAGCAACCCACGCAAAGAGCTGTTGATTGACGGGGGAGACGCGGTGTGTAATCGCAGATGTGGCCGGTTTCGTCGGTCTCACCAAGATGTTCAACTGAGACCGGCGTGGAGCCACAGGATCGCGCGGCCGCCCACGAATTTCCACACTGGATCTGTCCGCCCTCTTCTGCCTCCACACTGTTGTATCACTGTGAGCCTTTTTGAACCAGCAGACGCCTGGACAAGTTACTCGCTGTTCGTAAAGACGGCGCCGGCGTTGCAACGCACAAGCCGCTAAAGCACCTCTTCAACGTCAAGCCATTTCGTTGACAGGACCTGGGAATGATCCACGGAGCGCCAGCACCACCCACGGGGCTGGCTGGGTGCGAGCGCGGAGCAATATTTCCATTGCAAAAGCCTGGCGTGGTGCCGGACAGACAGACTACAGTACAGTGTGCTGCGTAGTATCATACATAGCGTCTCCAGGGGGGCACTGAAGCGTGGGTTGTGGCTCTACTACGTCGTACTACGGAGCGAGGTATCCGATACTTCGAAGTACGGTTGACAAGGGATGCAAAGTGTATCGCAAATGCGATCCGAGCTATTTCCGTTGACTGCCGTGACGTTTGAAGCGTGACATCCAATATAGATGCAGAGAGGAGAGAAAGAGGAGAGCGATAGACTTCTCTCTCTCTCTCCCGCTCTTCCATACTATGGGAGCGGTTCGACGCGCGCTGTGACCACACCTCCCTCTTGCTCGCTCTCCATGTCTCGGCGGCCGCTGTCTGACCAGCGGCATCTGCTCGTGGAGCTGGAGCTGGATGAGTCTGTGCTGGGGGACGCACGCAGCCCCCAGCGATGGCAGGAGCCGCGTAGAATTCCCTACGAGTCAACTCAATCACACCGGCGGTGCGAGCGCCCAGCTCGGCCGCAGTCGGCCACGGTGCGGCGCACGTCCACTAGTAGCGACCGCAAGAACTCGAGTCCGTTCAAGCTCAAGCAGAAGGTGCTGAGTAGCCGCTCGCGGGCGGCGCTGGACCTCGACGACAGCCAACCGCAGCAGAGACGGACGTCCACGTCAACGTCCCAGAGACAAGACGACTCTGTGGTGTCGCCGTTGGTGCTCATCGCTGATGCGATCCGCCAGAACATCACGCAACGGCATCAGCTACTGATGGAGATCCAGGACGAACTGCGCCGCATCTCGTTGCTTCCACAGACGCGGCGTAGTACCCACCAGCAGCCTGCGCTGCTGCCGTCGAGCGTCATTAAAATGTTCAACCGCCTGCGCAGTGTGACGCTGTCGATCGTGGAGATGGTGCGCTACTTCCACGAGCAGCTTCCGTCTGCAGCATCCGCTGGCGACGCCACACTCTGGGGGCTACGGCATGAGTTCCAGAGCGTTTTCACGCGGCTCTGCGCGTCCGACGTCGACTGCTTGCTCAGTTTCCCTCCGATCGTGTACTTGTTCGAGTCGTTGGGAGCAAACGCACTGCGGAACCCTCTGCTGGACGGCGTTTCGCTTGATTCCTCGGAGCTGCTGCTGTGCTCGTGCCAGTCCTCGGGCTCAACAGCCAACGTCACGTCGTCCTCGCTCTTCCGACTGATCGTGAGTCGTCTCGAGGCGTTCGCTATTCAAGTCCGTCAAGCGTATCCGTCGTGGCAAGTGCTTCCACACGACCGCGTCGCGCGCGCGCTGCTGGATCTGCTGGAAAGTGAGACCAAGGCAAACGCCACGCGGCTGCTGCCCAGCTACTTGCGGTCGGAGAACGATTGGACGAGACCATTCAGCAGCGGCCACTCGGATGATGGACCACAGCATCAACGCGTGCATTATGAGGATGACGACAAGCTCTCGAATGGCCGTCGGCCACAATACGCAGCGTCTTCACCGTCTCCAATGAGCCAGAGTAGCGAGTTCGATGACGGCGTTGAGGAGAACGAGTCGCAGGTGTGGATGGGCTCGAGACGGCAGTCCCAGACCAAGACACCATCCAATGTGTGGACAAACGAGCCTGTGGAGCCAGTGTCTCAGCCCGCGATGACAGTAGCAGCGACCCCAATAGAACAGAAGCCTAAGGCGCCCGACTCACAGCAGACCCCAACCGCGACAGCTATCGTAAAAGAAACTCCACTACCACCTCCTCAGCTTTCAGCTGTGGCAGAGCCAAAGACTGCTTCATTAGGGCTCCTGGCGACGGGAGAGGTGAAGGGGTCGGCAAAAAAGGCCGCCAAGAAGCTCCAAGAGCGGTCGCTCACAGTCAGTTCGCTCTTGTTTCCACCGTCCAATCGGTCAAACGAAGCGCACGCGGCGTTCGAAGCGAAGTCGACTGTGGCTGAGTTGCTTCATGCCGCAGAAAAGAAGAGAGACCGTGAGGAGGACCGCGTGCGCGCGACGATCGCCAGTGCGCTGGACAAACTGCCGCAGTTTTCGTTTGATGCGCTGGGGGTCACGCACAAGATCGAACCACCAGCCATCATCACATCTACGCTACAGAGCTTCATCTGTGCAACCGAAGAAGCCACACGCCGAACAGAGCATGGAGAGACAGAGGTGAGGCATTCTCCTGTCCTAGAAGAGCTTCCAGCGAGCAGCGACGATGTGACTCTCCAGCGGCCCGGAGGCGATGATACACACGAGCTGGAGGAGAAGGAAACGGACGTGGACTCGGGCAACGTCAGCGCATTTTCACGCATCATGTCGCTCTGCCGAGACGTCCAAGTCGCAGCGATCGATATGAATCAGCGCTTGGACCAGACGCGATTCGACGAGGCCAAGCGATCCACAGCTTTGGTTCCGTCGGTTGTGGGCTTCAGCAGTGGTTCAACACCACGGTATCCGCTGAGCTGTCGGTATTTGGAGCGAGAGCTCAAGATGCTACGCCGCTTCTTTCGGCTTTGGCAAGCGGCGCTCGCTCAACGCCACGAACGGCTTCTCTCGTTAAGGATTGCGAGTGCTGCACGCAGAATTGGCCGGTTTGCGAGGCACACACTGGCTCAACAGCTAGCAGCAAAGCAGCTCAAGCGACACCAGCTTGAGGAACGAATGGCGACGCGCATTCAGCGCCAGTGGCAAGTGTCCAGGAGCCGTCAGCAAGCGCGTAAGCGGCAGCAAGTGTTCTGTCTGATGCACTGCAGTTTCCATCGCTACCGGTTCTTCACACGGCTGATGCAGCGGCGGCGGAAGCGAATGGAGGCACAGAGAACGCTTCAGCAATGGTGGCGACGACTGTACGAAGCGAAGAAAGCGGAGAAGCAACGCACAACGGAGGAAGAGGCTGTGAAAGCCAGGCGAGTGCAAGCAGCGAAGCAGCTCCAGGGGTTTGTTCGCGAGCAACTGCTGCGAAGCCAGTTGACGAAGGCGCTTGCAGCAAACCGGAGCTTCATGATGAAGGAAAAGCTGAAACAAACGCGTGCGAGGCAGGAGGAGGAGAAGCGGCTCATGCTGGAGTCGAAGCGACGTGCGGAGATGCGGGTGGCGATGCAGCAGGCGCTGCGGGAGATGGAGACGCGTTGGAAGGAGGCGGAGGCGGCGAAAGCGCTGCTGCAGCAGGAGAACGAGAAGCGGCTCGTGGTTGAGAGACAGCAAGCGGAGAGACTAGCAAGAGAGCTGGCGCGCGCACGGATCCACCGGTTTCTGGAGCGCAGTGTGTTGCGGCGGCGACTGCAGGAAGCTACGCGTGCGAATGTGGAGATCGCACAAGCCAAGCGCGAGCTGGAGATTGTGCGCGAGCGGCTGGAGCGACGGCAGCGAGACGACCAGACCAAACACTTGCTCCAGGAGCGGATGCTCTGGTGGAAAATGAACAAAGCGGTGAAGAATGAGCAGAGCAACGCGCAGCAGAAGCTGCGGGAGCAGGAGGCCCGGAGGCGAGCGGAGCAGGTGGTGTTGGAGGAGAAGCTGCACACGCAAGCGCTGAAGGCAGTGGCGCGCACGAACGTCGCGGAGCTGCTGGGGGCTGTGACGGGCGACGTGGTGGAGCAGACGTACCAGAAACGGCTGAGGGCTAAGCGGAAGGAAGCGCGGCAGCTGCGGAGGCGAGCGGCTAATGAACGCATTGCGGGGTTCGTGTGGCAGTGCTGGACGAACCACTTACTGCGCATGGCTGAGCGGAGAGCGAGGGAAATGGAGCGGATTCAAGCTGAGACCGAGGCTCGCGAGCGCCAGGAGCGCGAGGCGAAGGCGTTGGCAGAGGCGAGAGAGAAGCGCGCTATCAGTGAGCGCAGGATCGCCGTGTGGCTCTCGCAGCAGTTAGCGCGACGGAAGGAAATACACCATCAGCAAGAGGAGGCTGCTAGAATGGAAGCTGAGAGAGCGACGGAGTCTTTGCGGCGTGCGGTGGAAGAGAAGGATCGGCAACGCAAGGAGCTGGAGGCTGCGGTGGAGCGCGAGAGGCTTCGACTGGAAGAGGCTACGAAGCAACTAGAGCAACAGCGACAGAAAGAGCGTGAGGCAGAGCAATTGGTTCGTGTCCAGTTGATCCAGGGGATGATGGAGACCCAGAAGACTGCGGATCGAATGGCCTCGACGACTCTCACGCGTGCTCTCGCAGACTACTCGGTCCAATGCCAGCAATTAGAGCTGGCTGCGCGCGTGCGCAAGTTCTTTGTGCGGCTACTCGTGCGGAAAGTGGCGACTCGCTGGCGGCAGTTCACACTGCGGAGACTGGCGACCAAGGGCATCACCACTGAGGCGCTGTGGCCACTAGAAAAGCAGCGATCAGCGACCTCGCAGCTCATGGCCAACGCGCACGTGGAGCTTGAGCTTGACCAGAGTCGAGCGCTACGACTGTTTGAGCTCAAGTGCATCGCGTCGGCACGGAAAGTGCAGCGGTGCTGGCGGTCGTGGCACCGCCAGCTACGTCGCCAGAAGCGGCTCCAAGCCAAAGCAGAAGAAGATGCGCTGGTGGCGTTGGCTAAAGGTGGCGTGAAGGCGGCCGGCTCGACGCAGCAAGTAGTCGACAGTGTGAAGCAAAGAGTGGGTCGCTGGCTACGGTCTCACATACGCAACAAGCGTCTCACGTGGCCAGTCAAGACGCCTGAAGGTGTTTTATACATCGCATACTTTGCAGTCGGTCGTGCGTGGGTCCGCTCCCTGTCGACTGCAGACAACCAAGGCAAGACGCGCGTGCGTTTCGATCGCGTGGTGACACGTAAGCTGCTACTAGCTGCTGAGCCTGGCGTCCATTTGCACAGCGAACTCGCAAAGCTGTTCCACACGCTCATCAGCGACGTGCGCAGCGTCATCGCCCACGCCGCGACGTCACCGCGAGCCGTTGAAAAGCCCGACGGGTGGCTCGAAATTGGTGATGTGGATGAGATCGAGCTCGCACAGTTCAGTCAAATGACCCGACAGCTCACCAAGACGCGGTCGATCTTCAAGCGTCAGCAACTGCTAGATGCGAAAGCAGCGTCCGCCAGCGACTGCTCCACTGCGTCCTCTTCTACTTGCCTCACCATCTTCGACGCTGTAGAGTCCGCATCAGTGGAGGACGCACAGTTTCTCCTCCAGCACGGTGCTGATCTCCACACGCGCGAGCCTTGCCACCAGCGAACAGCGCTTCACATGCTGGCGTTCAGTACGGAGCCCGTCGCACAGCGCGTCGCGTTGCTCCATTTCCTCATCGATCGGGCAAAGCTGGATGTCCACACTCGCGATAGTGTCGGAGACACGGCGCTGATGCTGTTTGCAGCGCAAGGCTGCGTCTGTTTGGTTGATGCGATGCTGGCAGTGACTCCATTCTGGTGGCGAGAGACGACCAGCCACACACACACAACCAAGACTCCAACGACGGCGATGCATCGTGCTTGTGAACGAGACCAACCGGAGGCGGCTGCGGCGTTGCAACGACACGTTTTGACACAAGCGATGACCCCTGCAGAGCAACGCGAGCTGCTGCTAGAGCTTCACCGTTGTGACGCCTCGGGACTCTCGCCACTCCATATCCTCGCGATGTGTGGGCACGTGGAGTGCATCCGTGGGCTATTGACGACGTTGGATATGGCCAGTCGAGTCGTTTTACTTCGGGTCCAAGACACTAAGCGGGGCGGCACTCCACTTCATTACGCTGTCTACCACAGCCACGTGGATGCCACGAAGACACTTGTTGCACAAGGCGCTGATGTCCACCAGGGCGACGCGTGGCAGTGTTCGCCATTGCACTACGCGTGTCGGTCTCCGAACGCAGAAGAGCTGATCGCTTTGTTTACCGATACATCTTCGGTCGATTGGCAGCATGCGGATGAGCGCGGAGACACAGCTCTGCACTGGGCAGCATCGAGTGGGCGGGTACACGTGGTGCGGCAATTGCTCGTGCTTGGAGCCGATCCAACCGTCCTCAACAATGACTGGGAGACCCCTGCACAAGTTGCCGCGATGCGAGGCCACGGCGATTGTCTGCGGCTATTGCAGCCGGCGTCAGGACACTCCGCTGACGTAGGTCTCAGCTTCGCCATGCACGCGCCAGTGCGGGACGTCACGCAGGAGTTGCCATCGCCCAAGTCGTACTGCCATCCGCACCACGCTACGACGTCCAGCGCAACGCCCGGGGGCCGAAACGCACCGACGAAAGGCGAGTATGACTGGAATGAGATCCACAAGGACGTGCAACTGGTCGAAGAGAGCGGCCACTTCTCTTCGGAGGATGAGGACGACCAGGAGAGAGCAACGTTGGGTTCGGAATCGGATGATGATATGTGATGAGCACGAGGAGACAGCGAAGGCTAGATTTTGAAAACTGGATCTTTGACAATTGGGAAAAATTGAGTTAGATTGGATGGCGCTCTCGGTTTGCTGGGGCGGCGAAGCGAGAGCCTAGCGCCTCGGAGACTCGCGTCTGCAAAGCGGGCAGTAGTAGAAATGGTGGGTTGTAGGTGAAGGGGTCTAGCCTTGCACGCGTCGGTGGGCGCTGTCCACCGTATTACGCAGCAGCATCGCCACGGTCATGGGGCCGACGCCTCCAGGCACAGGGGTGATGGCGCCGGCGACTTTGCTGACCGCATCAAAGTCCACATCACCAACGAGTCGGTAGCCGGCCTTCTTGCTGGGGTCGTCCACGGCGTTGATGCCGACGTCAATAACCACGGCGCCCGGCTTGATCCAGTCACCCTGGACGAAGTTAGCGCGGCCAATGGCTGCGATCACGATGTCGGCGTCACGCACACGCGCTGGCAGGTCCTCGGTCTTGGAATGGCACATGGTAACGGTGGCGTTGCGATGCAGACACAGCAGCGACACGGGCAGGCCGACGATCTGGCTGCGGCCCAGCACCACGACGTGCTTGCCCTCGATGGGGATGTGGTGGTGGTCCAGCAGCTCGATGCATCCGGCGGGCGTGCACGCCACGCTGAAGTCGACGCGCTCGCGGTGTCCGTTCCCGCTGAGCACGGCCTTGTGGGTCGCGAACTGGAACAGCGCCGCGTGGTTCTGCGGATGCAGGCCGTCCACGTCCTTGGCTGGGTCGATGGACTGGAGAATGGCTTCCGCGTCGCAGAACTTGGGCAGCGGCAGCTGCACGATCATGCCGTCGACGTCGTCGCGTTCATTCAGCCCGCGGATCGTGTCGTAGATCTCGCGCACGACCTGCTCCTGCAGACTCTTGAGCTCCGTGGCGTTTAGTTCCACGGCGTCCGCACTCTTGCCTTGATCCTCCATGCGCTGGAGTTGCGCAGGCAGTTCGATCTGCACTTTCCACGACTGCATGCCCACGGCGGCGCTCGTGCGCTGCTTCATGCGCACGTACGTAGCCGAGTCCTTGCGCGTGCCCACCACCACGACCGCCAGGCCCACTGCGCGGCCGTGGGTCGCACGGAACGCGGCGCACGCCGGCGCGAGCTCGTGCTGTTGGAGGTGCTCGCTCGTGGCCTTGCCGTCCAGCAGCGACGCGCCTGCAGACTGCGCACTGGTCATCGTGCAGTGCCCAGGATCTGTGTGGATCTGTGTGTGTGTGGATTGTAGCTCCTCCGCGTAGGAAGCTCCTTTCGTGTGCGCGGCGGCCTGTTGACGAATGCCCATAATTTCCCCTTCACAATCCCAGCGTCGAACTTCGAAGTTGGGCCGTGAATGCGAGCAGGTCCCCTTCTTAACTGATATCATATGTAACAGGTATCCGACTCATGGCCGACGAGATGCAACCCTATCCGCGAAGGCACACTCATTGGTGTTCAAATTTTGTACACCACCAAGCTAAGCTAACTTGGCAAGAGTTTGTACTGGACAAACTCTTTCCGAGTTGGCTTAGCTTGGTGGTGTTTCTGGCTTGGTTTGGGCTAGCTCAGTGAAAAGGCGCGAGCCCAAGTTGCCGCGGTGACTTGGAGTGACGCGGGCGAATGGATGGAACGTTCCATGGCTTCCGGCCTCGCGAGTGTCAT
>JAADXI010000500.1:0-20009 GCA_023337615.1 Pythium brachiatum | reverse complement strand
CGTGAAGGGCTGTGCGTTCTCGCATCTCTCGACCAGACAGTGCGCGTCTACATTGTCTCCAAGACTCACAAATACTAACCCGCAGATAAGTGACCAATATATATTGTGATTTACTCGACCGCGACCAGTCCGGCGGGGTTCACGTTGCCATTCGTAAGCACGGGCTTGAAGCCCAGAGAGCGGATCTCTTCCTCTGGAATGCCAAAGATCGACAGCTTCTCGGTAAATGTACGCAGCGAGTCGTTGAAAGCCTTGCTGGCCTTGGCCACGCCGTACTGGAGCTCGCGGATGTGGGCGTTCTTCCCCTCCAGTAAATTGTCCAGCGACTCGAGTACGCGCCGCGCTTGGCTCGGGTCCAAGTTCGCGGCCGCGAGGATCTCCTGGAGCTGCATCTCCTTGCGTGAGTGCTGCTCGTCCATGGTCGCGAGTCGTTGCTCCAAAATGAGATTCTTGCACTCGCCCTTCTTGTGGATGGTCTGCACGGTCTGTTCAAACGTGTCGTACAACATGTTACGGTCGTTTTCGAGCGCCTTGTACTTGGCCCGCAGCTCGGTCTGCTTCTGTTTGATCTCGTGGACCTGCTGTGCAAGATACAGCAGTCTCGCCTTGGCATTGCGGAGCGACAGCTTATCTTTCTGCTCGTCCTTGAGCTCGTGGCGTAAATGCTCGACTTCCTGCAGAGCTGCAGCTAGCGGTTCCGACAGTCGCTTGTTTTCCTGCGAGACGTCGTGCATGAGCTTGGTGTTGGCCGCCGCCTTCTTCTTCATCGCCGTGATTTCATTCTTGAGCGAATCAATGAGCCGTAGATTGTCCTTGGTGATGTCGTTGTAGTAGTTTTTGATCTGCGTGAACGCCTTCTCGTGGTTCTTCATCAGATCGTTGATGTGGAGATTCTTCCGCTCCTCGATCTCGTGAATATCCACTTTACGCCGCAGCTCCAGATTCTCTGTGAGCTCACGCAGCCGCGACTCGCAGCGCTGCTCCAGCGACGCAATGTTTTTCTCGAACTGTTCGCGTAGTTTTGTTAGGTTCTTTTCATGGGCCTGCTTCATCTGGTCGATCTCGTCCTCGTTCGACAGCTCTCGCTCTTTCAGCTCGAGCTTGAGCGACTGTTTAGTGCTACGCAGCACCGTCTCTCTGTGCTGGTGGAGATCCTTTTCCTCGTCCATGTGGCCTACGCCGTCGGTCTGCACGTGCTTGAGGTTGTTCTTGTGCTCGTAGTCCAAGTGCTTGACTTTCTGGACGTACACACGCACTTCGACGCGGTGGTTGTCCTCCATGATCTCCATCTCGCGGTCTTTCGACATGATCTGGTTCTCGTGGTCCTGAATTTCCTGCTTGGAGATGTCGTAGAACGACTCGATCATGTCCTACCAAGCCAGCTCATCTCGTGAGCGGACAGCTCTCCTCCTATTACCAAGCCAATGAGAAAGTACACGCACCCGCTCGTGCTGGACGTAGTTACGGTCGACCTGAGCCTTCTCGAGCTGCTGCCGTAGCATTTGGATCACTTCCTTCAGCATCGGCACGTCCATGGTGTCATATTCTGCATACAATCGCGCATCAGAGACCGTGGCGTTTGCTTTCACTACACAAACCAGCGTGGAGTGAATGTACCAGAGGGCTCCTCTGGCGGCGGCTCCTCCTCCTTGGACTTCTTGCCCTTCTTGCCTCCCTTCTTCTTCGGTCCCATGACGGCTTCGTCTCCACTGCTTGTGTCTTCGGCCGCTTCTAATGCTGCGGGTGTAGAGCGGTAGGCCGTTTCACAGGACGCTGAAGCCATTCGCGTCGCTTCAAGTCGCCCTCAAAATATGTTGTAAACATGTTTAGGATCCTAAACATTATTTACGAAGCATAGAAAGTTTAACATCCTCTGTTGTTTGGTACCCATCTATCCTAATAGAGAGGTCACCTTGGCGACGTTTGAAGATATCTTGTCACGAGTGGCACATCCGACGCAGCGTCCATGGGCAACACCAAGTCGAATCAACAGCGCTGCGTCAGCGCGTTCTCTATGGATGGTGACGAAGTCAGTGGCAGGTGCGTACGATGTGTTCTCTCTGTGTACGATGCAGTCGGAGCTGGTTAATCAGGGGAATACGTAGGAGTTCGTGGACGTATGAAGAGCCACTGCTGGACCCGATCGAGAGGAAGCAGCTCATGCTGCAGCACGAGGAGACGTGTGAGGAGATGGATCTGGCGGCGCTGATCCATCAGCTCAACAGCTTCTTTGCTGTGCTCTGGCCCGTGTGCATCACGATGGTCCTCGCCAGGTACGCGGATTTTGAGGCGGCTCGGTTTCACTTGCCCAGGGATGCTGAGTCGTACATGTGGTTCCAGCGTTGTGGCGTGTTATGCTAGAGACGAGGAGCTCACCAAGGCCATGACGTACGCATTGAGTTTCTTTTATAGCGAGGGCTGTCGTTTGCTTATTGGTTGCTTGAAATGGCAGGACCTACATGTACTTCAAGGGCATCGACTCCTCCGAGAAATCGCTGGCCGAGAAGTCCATGATGGCGTTGTTCAATGGGCTCTTTGTGATCGGCTTCATCGCGTGCCTGACGTTCACGATCGTGTTGATGTACAAGTTCGACTGTATGAAGCTCTTCCTGGGCTACTGCGTTCTGTATTCGGCTTCGTTGCTTGGGATGGCTGGTGGCAAACTCGTCGTACTGGTCTTTGGGACGAATCTCCATTGGATCTTCGACTGTTTCTCGCTGTTCTTCGTCATGTACAACTTCTCGATTGTTGGCGTGCTCAGTATCTTCTACCAGAAAGGCTTCCCGACGGTTGTGGAGCAAGGCTACCTCATCTGCGTCAGCGTGATCGTGGCGTGGCAACTCTCCCAGCTTCCGGAGGTACGAACTCATCACCGCAACTACTCACAGTCTCGAATTCGCGGTTACTAACATGCATTCAGTGGAGTACCTGGATGATTCTTCTCCTTCTAGGGTTCTGGGATATGTTTGCCGTGCTCACTCCAGTCGGACCGCTGCGATGGCTTGTGGATCTGGTCCACGAGAAGGGGACCCCGCTGCCTGGACTTCTCTATCAAGCCGACATTGTCGACTCCCACAAAGACCCCACGCTCAAGGCAATCCAGCCAGCTGAGACAGTTCGGCCAACGCGAGCTCAAATGTCTGAAAGTGGTTTCGTCCACTGGATTTTAACTGCTCGTGGCACCTCCGGCCTCCAGCCATCACTACCGGCACATGTGCTCGGCTTCCACCATCAAGTTGTTGTGTTCCTGCACGACCAGCAGTCTACAGTCCAGTACCGTGCTCTAGATCTCAGCCGAGTGTATGAGCAGCGTCAGGTTGAGCTGTGGCAGAGGCTGTATACTTACTACGGCGTCCTCGCCGTTCCAACCGGTAAGCCATACCCACCAGTGCACCTCATCTTCACTCCGTCACGCTCGCCAGCTAACGAGCAACCAGCCCCAGCAGATGCCACCGACAAATACGAACAAGACTCCTCCATTCGCCTCGGTCTCGGTGACTTCATCTTCTACAGCGTGCTCGTCGCTCGTGCCGCCATGCACGGCTTCGCTGCGTTTGTCGCCTGCTTTCTCAGCATCCTCATCGTACGTATACTCCATTTTCCATCCAACACCTCATTTGTATCGGCACTAACCGCACAATTCACTATTATAGGGACTCGCCATCACCATGTATCTACTGGCCCACTACGACGCGCTGCCGGCGCTGCCATTCTCCATCTTCTCGGGCATTGCCGCCTTTCTCGTCACTGTTGAAGTCGTCACGCCGTACTTACAGTATCTCACCGTGTCTTAAATCTACTGAGTTTGATATCACCCTGTTCTGGTAACTAGTACTGCGTACTTAGCCTGAAGTGAGCTTTTCGAACTCGCACTTTGTCGACCATCCACTGTACACTAAGTTTCCAGCGGCTCTGGTCATGGAGCTGCTGCCCACAATTGCCTGCGGCGCACCATCCGGACGAGCGACGGACCACGCGACCGCACACGCACGCACTAAAGGGGGGAGAACGCAGCGCTGCACGCAGCACGACACGCGCGAACGAGAACACCATGATTGACCCGTCCAAGGACAAGTTCGCGTACTTCAAGGACAACATCCAGACCGCCGAGGACAAGGTGAGCGGACTGGCTATCTGGACTGCTCCACGCTGCACGGCCGCCTGGCCGCCTGGCCACGGGGGTTCGCTGATAACCAGATGCGAGCCGTCCCCCTTGGCGGTGATGGTGGTGGCATGCACTCCCCCCTAGGCCTTGTAGACGCGTCTCCCCCTGTGTGGGGATTGGTGATTGGGGATGCTGACTAGCGCGTCTATGTGTAGGAGTTTGATGCGAGTCAGTACTACTACCACCGCGAGGATCTCACGGGCGGAAAGCCCGGCGCGGTGCCGAATGCCGCGGCCAGTGCAGCGGCGGCGTTGAGCATGTCGGCGTACGGCATGCCCGGCGGCAGTATCGGCGGGGGCATCGGGGGCATCGGTGGCGGCATGGGCGGCCTGGGCGGTGGTGAGTGGATTGGTTGATCACGGTTGTTGGTGGGGATTCCCAGGTCGTGACAGTGCGTTCCGGCTATTGTAGTGGAAGTGGGTGTGCAGCCCAACGCGTTTTCGAGTGGATTCCCGGGCAGCGGCATGCTCGGCGCCAGTTCGGCGGCGGTACGTGATATTCCTGATTGGATTTGGTGTGGGGGAATTCTAATGTTGGCATGTACAGTTCTTGGGTGCGGCTCCGCCACGGCCTCCGCCCATGGCCACCAGCCTCTCATCGGGCGCCCACGAGCTGCATCGATTGAACTCGAGTGAACACTTGGGCGCGATGATGAAAGGTGCGTTGCTGCTGTTTTTGTTGTTGGAGAGATCCAATTTTCCGTGAAGATTTCTGATATTTGGGGAATCGGATGGATGTTTCCAGGCCGAACGTTTCCGCTTCAAGTGGAATCTAAAGCTCCCGACATGTCGGACTTCCCAGCGCTGAGCAGGTGAGCTCGTGAGGACTTTTGTGGATCGCATTGGTGAACGTGACGCTGATGATAAATAAATGGCTGATCCCACTTAGAACAAACTCGTGGGCGCTGGACCAGAGCTCCGACACGTCGTCCGTACGGTCGCAGTCGTCGGAATTCGTGATCCAGAAGGAGGACTTCCCGGCGCTGTCTCCGTTTGGCAGCGCCCCCAATTCGAGCGACAAGAACTCGATGCTGGAACACGCGGAGCTGAAACGCCACTCGAGTTTCCACTCGTCTGCAAACGACAGCATGGCGTCGCAGCGGCCGAGTGGGCCAGGCGGCAACACGTCGATCGGAAACCGAGGCATGGGTGCCGGCGCTGGCTTCAACCTGAACGGCCCGGCGACGGTGGTCTCTTCTAGCAGCAACGTGAGTCTGAGCGGCCCGAGCGCCTTCGGATCGCTCCACGGCGCCCCGAGACCAGCAGCTCCTTCGGCAAACGGCGAGCTGGACCCGAGCAACCAGTACGGCCTGCTAGGCATGCTGCACTCTGTGATCCGGCCGAGCAACGACGCGAAGAAGAACCTGCTCATGGGCTGCGACCTGACATCGCTGGGGCTGAATCTGAACTCGGCGGAGCCGCTGTACCCGATCTTTGCCTCGCCCTGGGCCGACGGACCGCTGACGAAAGAGCCGCAGTTCACATTACCCATGTGCTACTACAACCAGCCGCCGGCACTGAAGACCACGCATCTGTCCAAGTTCCACTTAGAGACGTTGTTCTACATCTTCTACTCGATGCCCAAGGACGTGCTCCAGGCCTATGCCGCGCAGGAGCTCTACGGCCGGGATTGGAGATATCACACGGAGCTCAAGATGTGGCTGAAGCGAGCGACGCCCGCGGACGCCGCGCTGTTTGCGAACGGATCTTCTGTGGCGTCGGGGCTGAGCGCACCGTCGACACCGTCGTCCGTGGCCAGCAGCATTGGCTCTATTGGCTCCATCGGCAGTGCATCAAGCGCCAGCATCTCGTCGTCCACAGGGCTGGGTCCACAGGGCCCGCAGTTCCTGTACTTCGATACGGCGTCCTGGGAACGACGCGTGTTCACGGGCAACATCCAGTTGCTGGCGAACGGGCTGCTGGGCGAGGACGAGATCCGAGTCAAGTTCAACGCCACAACGTAATGAGGGGGAGAATACTAGTACACGTTTTCACGCTCTGCTGGCATGCTTGGTGTATTGATGATCGACTTCATTTTTTGTTAGGTTGGGGGGGGGAGGTGATTTATCTCCTTCATTTTGATTCTACTAATTTGACTAGGTATTTAGATTAGTGCCGTTTGGGCGGCAGCCACTCGACGGAGCTGTTGTTGTCGAGCGCTTCGGGCTCGGCATGATTGTTGTTGTTGTTGCTGCTGTGACTGATTTGGTTGCTCTTCTGGTACGACGCCACGATACTGCGGCCGCCGACCGCGAGCTCCAGTTGCTGAATACGCAGGTCTCGCATGGCCAGTTGTTCGTGTAATCGCTGGTTCTCATCCTGTTCACAGCAAGCCAAACAGCATCATCAGCATCTCCACTCCACTCCACTCCACACAGTCAATGATCATCATTTCCGTGGGGCGGCGTCCTACCTTGAGCACCGCGAATTCACTAGTCACCAGCGCGAGCTTGGTTTGCAGCTTCTGCTTGGCATGGCGGCGGCGCTCCTCCAAGAACACGACGCGTTCGTGGAGCTGTGCCTCTTTGCGGGCGTGTTCGTTCCTCTGCTCCTCCAGCCGCTGGGTGAGTACTGTCACCTCTCCCGCCGCGTGGGCGACCTCGGTCCTCATCCGCGCACGCAGCGCTGTGAGCTGCTGCTTCATTTTCGTTTGGGCTTGCCGCACAGTCTCACAATTCCGCTGGTTGTCTTGTATGTCTTGAGTCTCTTCCTCTAGCTCCACGTCCTCTCTGTTGTCTTCGCCGTCCTCTTCTTCATCATCATGGCCATTTTCGACCAGATCCTCTCTCTCCATCTCACTGAGCTGGCGCATTGCGACGTACGGACCTGGCACTGGAGCGTTTGGATTGGCACGCAACGCGCGGCCGCGTGAGGTGGCGGGCGGCACCGACTGCTGTTGAGGTGTCCGTGTGGGGCACGGCGCTGCCGCAGGAGCAGGTTGCTGGGCGGCTTGCTGGGACGGCCGTCTGGTGTGCATATTCCGCTCGAGCTCACGCCGCTGCTCGGGCATGTTGCGGCGAATGAGCGTCTGCAGCTCGAAGATGCGGCTCTCGTACTGCTTGGAATCATTCGCGCGGCGCCTGGACTCCTCTTCCAAGTTCCTCTTTAACGCCGCGACTGTTTGGCGCAACTGGGACAGTTCGTCGACTGGTTCTGTCCGCTGCATGACGTCGGCGGAGTGCGCACGAGAGAGCTGGTACGCCGGTCGACTCCCTGGGTACGGGCCCGCAGAGACACTGCCCAGGAACGGACGCGGGTTCCGCGGCGCGTACATGGACGCCGACGGTGTGTTCAGGAGCTGAGCTCTCCCCCTTGACTGCTCCTGGATGCTCTGCAGCGCCCAGCTCATATCCTGCGCGACTTCCCCTCGGTGTCCCATGGGCAGCGACCGGCGTTGGGCTTCCGCTTCCAGACCACGCGTGTCTTCCATCAGCGAGACGCTGGCCGGTTCCGACAGTCGCCCGTACACGCCGCCGCCTCCGTTCGTATACGCGCCATGCGTCTCCTGCATCGGCTGGTCCGTTGCTGTTCCCAGCACGCGCGCGAGCACGGACCGCGGCTGGTCGACACTGCCACCTCCATACTGCTGTTGTTGTTGTTGCTGTTGCTGGAGCAGCCAGTGCTGCTGGTCGCTGGCGGAGTTGGGGGGCGCGGCCATCGTCATGGTGGCTCTGTTGCTGGTGCTGCTGCTTCTCGGTTCGCTCTCTCGCGCTGTTCGCAGGCGATCCATCACCGTGCGCGAGGATGACGAGTCTTGGTGGGTCTTGTCCGTCGTGTGGGTCTCCAGCAGCCGCGGCAGGCTAAGGTTCATCCAGCAGCTCGACGTTGCTCTTCACCCCCAGTGTATCTGGTTTCTATGGGTTCTAGTTCTGCGTCGGTTATACTATCAACGCACGTCGTGTGCTTCGGAAAAGAAGCCAGTGAAGTGAACGGGGCGAGTGGGAGGCGACGTGACGTTTGGGATCGCGCGCAGGAGCCGTTCGCGTCTTATTCTTCGACAGCAAACCGCTCAACCGGCAGATCCTGTGCTCCGCCTCTCAAGCAGCAGCAGCAGCAGCGTCGAGTGTGCGAGTGTGGAAAAGCAGGAGGAACGCGAAGCAGCGTCGCAGCAGCAGCAGCAGCAGCGGCGTGGGAGTCGCGAGTCGCGGTGGAGATGCGAGTGGAGACTGTGGCGGCGAGTGGATCCGCGTGGAGTGGCAGTGAATGGGGAGATCGCCCTGCAGAGACTTGGATTGTGACAGCGGTGGCTGTTGGCTGGCAGTTGGACGATCCGTTTCAGTGACAGTTACATGCCGACGGGATCGTATTCTAGCCAATCAAATCGTAGTATTCCGGTCTGAACCCTTCCCGCCGCCACTTTAACGGCTCCTTCCAGTGCGAGGAGCTCACTTTTGGACCAAAAGTTTTGGTGGCAACGATCAGACGACAGCGCCAGGATCGGAGGCGAGCGAAGGCGCCTTCTGGAAGAATGCACTGGTGCTTTGTATGGACAGTGGATACTGTTGTTTACCGAGCCAATTGCTGTTGGAGTCGACGAAGACAGAGGAAGATTTTGGAGCGTGCTGGTCAGTTTGTCGTCGCGTCGGCACGAAGAGCAGCCATCCAGACTCGGCAGTCGGCCTGTCTGTCCGGCCAAACTCACAAGGTTGCTTGGGGTCCCAAGGCTGGCTGATGGAGAATCAATCCCCCAGGCGTCCCCAGTGGGGACCCCACAGTGTGGAGAAGTGCTATGGTGAGGTGGTGCGGTGGCTGAGGATCACATGGGAAATTGCCGAGAACGCGAGCGGACAACAGGGTCCCCTGAATTGATGAGACCACATGCCTGGTCTCTCGTCGGCTGGTCCACTCTGGAGATGGCGCGTTTTCTGCTGGCAGCGCTGGCGGAGAAGCGGTGGCTGGACGAGGATCGCGATGCCCACATGACTGCTGGACAGTCAGTCAGTCGATGCGTCCAGAGGATCGGCTCTCGTGGCATTTTCTCTCGGAGATCTTCTGGTAGATGACTTCAACTTCACCTCGGTAGGTATCGCAGCATGCTGTTCGCCTTCCAGACTGGAAGTTCCAGTGCCGCAACTGTAGTCAGCGGCAGTATGCACAATCACCAGTGGGGTGTTGAGACGGATTCACCTGAGCTCATCGATCCTGGACAAGCCAGCTCGCCAAACAAGAATCTTCTTCTCACCCATAATTCGGCAAGATATTACAGTATGCGTGTCAACTTATCATCTCCAAAATTCTACAGGCACGAAAAGAGCTGCTGCCATGGAGGCCATCAGACAATCCACGCGACTTTGGTTTACCTGTGTGTGCTGGATTTTCTGTTCTCTTGCAGCACCCTGTATTGCTTCACATGAGCGGAATCCTTCCTCACTGGCAGCAACCGAGGGTTGCTGTGTTCGCTCCTCCCTCCGAGGCTCGTGCTCGTGCTCATATGTCGCGGACATCACAGGGTTGTAGTTGAAGCTGCACTGATCAGCGATGAATGGTGCTCGCATTGGGTGGCAGCTCCGCACCACTCGCCTGAAGCGAATGGCCACGACGATCTGGTCGTCGTGGCGGTCGATTAGGGAAGAAATCGGACGTGGAGGCGACGTCAATCGCAGACAGACGACTGTGTGTGCTATACTGTACTGTCGGTCCTGAATCCAGAAGAGCTTCCCATTTTGTGTGAGGACGATCTCACACGAAGCCATTTGATACTCTCGTACAGACACGCTCCACTGACCATCACATTGGTTGTTGTTCATCGAGGATGACCCTGTACGGTCGAGCCCAGCTTGGGCCATGACCAGGAGATTATCCTTGAGGGCCCAGTGGGGTCTCCAGTACAATATTGGCTGTCGTCTTCTCGTCCTGAAGAGGATGAGGATGATGCCAAGCCACGATTTTGCCGTCTGCGCTTGCCCTCCGTAATCGACGGTAACAGTCTGACACTCACGACCGGGAGAGAGCGAGAAGCTACAGCATGCAGCAAAGCCTTTGCCTGTCATGAGAACACAACGACGTCCTATCGACCACCGTCGATTCGGCGGTGCGTGGCAGCCAAGGCAACTTCAACGGCCAATTAGGCTAGTCGAGTATGTTCCTGCTATCCTATGTACAAGGATTTATACAGCTAAGCTAGACTAATCCTTGCGATAGTCCATTTTGGTGTGGCCCACCCCAACGCCGTGTTCAAAGCCTCGGGATGCGCTGCTGGTGAGCTCCTCTCGCTGCTGAACTCGCGCTGATGATCCACCGCGCCCAGCCAATCGATCGTGTGCACCCACCGCAACATGGCTGCGTCGATGCGGAGATCCGCGGCAATACCGCAGTCTCCGCAGCGGAGTCCGCTGAGGGCGACAATGCCAACCGCATCATGCGATGATGGGGATGGTATTCTGAACAGGCAGCAGGAAGAGCGAGCTAATGGACCGCGAGGGTGTCGCACGGGCCAGAAACGTGAACCCTGCTCGCGAATGTTGCTTCGTAGCCACTGCAACATGCTCAGCAGCTTTGCTGTGCTTGGATCCAGTTGTGTACTGTAGAAGGCGCGAACTTCCCACCATCTCGCTCCATTGTGCCCTTTCATACAGTTCACAACGGTGATCACCACGGCCGTGCATTTTCTGATCTAAACTCCCGCGTTCCATTTTGAGGCGGCCGATCAGATGGTGGGTGAGAAAACCTCGGATGTCGAGAATCTTGTACGGCGACGATTTATCAATTTTATATTCATCCAACCAGAACACGACAAATTTTTGTTGGTGATATTTCATTGGTTATAAATATGGATTTGAGCCTCTATGAACTGATATTTCTGTCCAGACTTTTTGCGAGTAGCCCTTCGAGCGGTGCGTCTGCCAGACTATTGCTGGCACGTCAATTGCAACCAGCGCCGGATCATCACGGACGTATCGAAAGAGCGCCACCAGTTCGAGCGCGTTAGTCTACCGCGCGGCATCCTTTAGTCCGCCTCCACATCCGCTAGATATTCGACCTGGATCTAACCCCACGCGACCCGGATAGACGCCGGCGCGACCATCACTCCGTCGCCATCTTGGGGCGACAAAGTTGCCTGAGGGGAAACGCGAGGAAACCCACATCCGCGACGGCAACATGGTGCTCACCACGGAGAATAAGCTGCATTACAAGGGCGCGGCAGCCGGCACGTCGTCGGGGCTGTCCATGGTCGGCTCCGTGTACATCTTAGGTCGCTATTGGTATTCGCGGCGCGTGAAGGCGCAGGCCACAGGCGCCGCCACGGGCCACCACATCGACGTGACCAAGGAGCTGATCCACGTGCTCGCGTGGCTGGTGCGTGGATGCGATTGGATAGGAGGAAGAGAAGGAGGATGCTGATGTTGGTGTTGTATGATAGGATCTGGTGGGCGCGGCGGGGCGCTGCTTCGGCGTGCTGCCCACGCAGACGTACAACCAGGCGGTAGGCGAGCCCGTGAGCAGCGTGTGCCAACTTCAAGCCTTCGGTGAGTGGATCGTTTGGGAATATTAGTATGGGGGTGAGTTGAGAAGACTCATGGCGACTGTGTGTGTAGTGATCACATTCGGGGACCTCTCGCCCATCGCGTGGAACTTCCTCATGGCGTATAACCTGTTTCGGTGGGTGTGTCTCGGGGAAGACCAGCAAATGCTGCAGCGCCGCATTAAGTGGTACATCGTCGCCACACTTGTCTTCACGCTCACGATCGCTACGGTCGCGCTGGGCTGTACGTTCCTTCAGTGGATCTACTGATCTTTCTACACGTACAAATTCTAATGGTATTCTCTCCGTAGTCAATGCCTATGGAGCCGCTGGACAGTGGTGCTGGGTCGTCTTCCCGGGGAATCGACCCAAAGAACTCCTGTGGAAACTCATCGCGCTGTATGTGTGGGTGCTGCTTGGCGCCATCGCCATGGGCATTCTACTGATCATGGTCAAGCTCAACGTTCAGAACCGACTCAAGGGCGTGGACAACGACGACGCGCGCGTCGCGTACCATGGCGTGGTCCAGAACCTCACCATCTACATCGTGGCTTTCATCGTCTGCTGGTCGCCTGCCGTTTTAGATCGAGGGTATTACGCCATCACCGGAAAAGAAGAGTTCACGCTCAGTATGCTGCATACGTCCATCGTCCCTCTGCAAGGATTCGTGAATGCAGTCATTTACGGAAAGTTCCACGTCTGGGTCGGCCGACATCTACACAATCGTACTGGAGACCCCCGATCGACACACAAAGGCTCCAAAAGTCTCGATACGTCGCAGCAGACGGAGCTCCAAGACCAAGAGCGACAACAGGCGGGCACGGCATCCATCTTCGTGACTTCATTCGACATGGATTGGTGTCCATTCCCCACTAATCTGGTGCGTTTTGGTGATTTGTACGCTGTGGCGATGTGAATACTAACTTCTCACTTTACACAGACCGACTGGATCCCGGCACACAACGATGTCTACGTGTTTTCGCTACAGAACTGCCTCAGTGTGCAGACTGTCGAACAAGCGATTCGAAAGCACCTCCTTCAGATCAACTACCCTATGGGATATCGCTCCATCACATCCCTGGCTGGATCTCAGCAACGAGGGCACAACCAGGCTGTACGTGGATTGGGAAGATTGGCTGTTGATAGGGATTTACTGATTGATGAATATGTTGCAATTGTAGGCTGTTGTGTGCCAGATCATTTTCGTGAACAATTCCGATATCGCCAGCGGAAATTTTCAGTTCCAGACAGCGGATGGCCGACTTTGGTCGCAACGCAAAGCTTTCAAGGGTGTCGTCGGCATTCCGATGCGTTACTTCGAGGCGTCACTAGCGTTCGTCTCGTGCAATCTGAGCACCACGTCCTCAAGTTCCAGTCAAACACAGATGCATCAGCCGGAGGCCTCACTTGCAGCGAAGCACGCCGCCACGATGAGCCTGATCCAGTCGTTCGAGATGGACGCCGACAGAGCAGCCGTGGATTTCCCGTATCTGTATCACCACACAATCCTCTCCGGCAACCTGAACTACGGCATTGACATGAATCGACCAAGTCTGACGCTGGCTCTCGACCAAGCGTACAAGGCAGAATGCTTAAAGCGTACGACGGACACCGCTTTGAACGTGAGGCTTCGTAACTTCGGCCAGTCTGCTATTGCGGGCGCCTACGACCTGCCTGGTTTGCCTCCTATTGGCGGTCTGGAACCGGCAAACTCGAATGTACCCGTGGAATGGAACCTACTCTTCTTCAAGAGCCGCGGTTCGTTGGGAAGAGCAAGTTACGCATCGAACTCAAGTGGAGATGATGACAGCGAGTACGAAGCAGTCTTCTCTGCGACCCATGATGGATTGCCTTTCACCCAGCTCCGATCACCGGCGCAACCCGACACGAACACATCGTTTGTGCCCGTGTCCCAGCAAACCACCGCACGTGGAACGACAGAGGATACAAGTATCGTGCTCCCGACAGCTCAGCATGTGCAGCTCACGATCACCGAGACGGGTGAGGATTCCTCGTTCAACACGCGTGTGGATCGAACATCTAGCGAGTCACGCAGCGCGTGGGTTGGCTTTCTCAACGATCTGTTCCCGTCCTTGGCCCCGCCGAAGACCCTTCGCAGTGCGTCATCTGGAGATGGAAGCAATATGAAGAAACGCGGCGACATGACGGTCAATCGAGGTGAAAGCAAGAAGGTGAGTGATTGGATGGTGAAATCGAAAATGGTCGCCGAGAGTTCACAGCGCAAGTGGCAAGAAGTGTTACGGCATGACGAGTTGCGCGCGGGCATGGAGGCAAAGGAGATTTTGTGCGGGTTCGAAGAGCCTCCGATCTCGTTTCTTCCTTCGTACCCTCGACGGGTCGGGACGTCAGCTTCGTATTCGATGCTCACCCAACGAAGCTCCAAGGAAATGTTTGTGGATCGGAGTGAGGGTGTTCCAGCGTATAAGGACCGTATCCTCATCCACTCACTTCCCGATACGCGCCAGCGCATCCGCAATACCGGCTACTGGCTGTGTGAAGACATCTCGACGTCGTCTCACAAGCCAGTGTGTAGCGTCTTTGAGCTCGAAATCGATCGGTTCTTCTCGTACAAGAACACGGAGGCGGATCAAGAGGATATCAAAGCGGGCAAGCTGACGCTGAGAGACAAGACCGACCTCCAAGAGTACAAGATCAAGTTGGTGAACCTGGACGCGAACATTTGGACGTATGTAGCAGTGCAACGGAACCCGTCGACTAATCCCCTCTGGCGACTCCGAACTCCAACACCGGACGTCACCAGCGCGAGCGGAACGGAGCCCCACTCCACCAGGAGTGCTCCTGCGCACCACGACAGTGGGAGTACGTCGTCGGACACGGAAGCTCCTGCCCCCGAGCTGCGCTCTGGTGGTTCATTATCGAGTATGATCGGCAAGATGAAGCGTAAGCCTGCGTCAAAGACGAGCAATTCAAGCTCTCTGTCGGGTGTGTCACACACGTCGGCCGGCTCTGCCCCCCGTACCGGCCGACTGGAGTCGGTGAACAGCGAGCAGTTCGATTTGGTCCCGATCGAGGCTTCGAGTATCGCGACTGTGTTCCCACTCCCATCGGAGGATGTGTACGCCCTGCAGCGTAAGATCCACGAAGTTGCTCACTCGGTGCAGAACGGCTTCCAGTCGAGTGCGCGGGACGAAGAAGGAGAGGAAGCGTCCTTGGCGTACACGAATTTCCGAACGGTGTCGTGGAAGGAGGCGATGGCGCACGGGGTGATGCATACGGCCATCACGAAAGCTGTTAATGGAGTCATCCACGTCGCGATCAAGATCGAAGGTGACGGCAAGACCCATGGTGGCCAGGGCATCCTCTGTATCCAGGAGCATGATCTCATCAAGAACGCAGCGCCCGTGCTGGGAGAATCCACTCCAATTCCGTTCGACTTGTCGTTGACGTGGGGTGGAAAGCACGTCGGCTACCTGCACGGCGACATTCTCAGCAGTCTTTAGAGCGTAGAGCGCATCGGTGAGTGGCGTTCATCTGTGCCATCGGGTGGTTTATATGTGTGGTGTGTGTATTTAAGATATTTAAGCTTTGGCACTCGCTCTGGTCAGCTTCGCTCTCACTCTCACCGTCGTCTTTGTCACAAATCGCCAGCCAGTTCAAGCAGCGACAGCGACTCGGAGGGTGACGGAATCGAAGGCGACCGAGGCGTACGCTCCGGAGTCCGCTCATTCATCGGGGTCAACGCGTCAGACGTCAACCTCCTCCCCACGGGTGACAGCAACTGGCCGCGCTCGCGCTCGTCTTCATGCTCACTATCAGACGACGACGAAGACGATGATACTGATCGGCGGGGTGGCAGTTGCTTCCGCAGCATCGTCATGTGCGGAGGAAGAGGCGACGGCAGCGAGATTTCCGGTGGCGGCAGTGGATGGAGCTCTTCGCTGGCAGCAGACTCGAACGACGGTGTTGGTGTGACCGGTGAGATGTGAGCAGAACTACTGGCATTCGAGTCGGAGACCTCGCTGTGCCGTTGCCTGATGCGTTGGTGCGATGCCTCGACTCCTCGATGCTGCTTGAGTTTAGCCTCCGCCTCAATACGCTGGAGCCGCTCGACTTGGAGCTGTTTTCGCAACGCGGAAAGCTGTTCGAGCATGGCGTTTTGCAGCAAGTTTTTCGAGTGCTTGAGCTGTTCCAGTTGCTTCCGCTGCGTTTCGACTTTCATCTCCAACGCCTGCTGCTCATCCAGCGACGACGCACTGATCGTGACGGCTTCATTCATCGCACGCGCCGCTTCATTGCGCTGCTTGGACAGCACCTCCAAATCTCGCAGCGCGTTTTCCATCGCGGTGCGCAGCGCCGCTTCCTCGTCTTTGCGCTGGACGATTTCCTGTTCAAGTGCCGTCTGAATAGCCTCCAGCTCATCGATTCGAGATTGCTGCGTCTGCGCATCTTGCTGTTGAGACTCGGTCGTTGTCTGGAGATCGTGGCAGATCTGTTTGGCCGCATGGAAGTCTTCATCTTTGCGTCGCAGCTCGTCTTGCAGGCGCTGGATATCCAGAAACATCTCGTGCTGCCGCGTACGCAATTCTTCGGTCGTTTGCTGCTCCTGCTTCCACGATTTATCGAGCGAGTGGTTCTCCAGCTGCGCCTTCTCCACCTTCACGAGCAGTTCGTTGATCGAGTCATGAAGCTTCTGCTTCTCGTCCATCGCAGCTTGGAGTTTCCCATGGAACGCCTCCACCTCCGCCATCTTAGCGTCTTGCACGCGCTTGAGCTCCGCTTCGAGCTGGAACTTGACCTCTGCTTGCTCCTGGATGAATTTGAGCAACGTCGCCTTCTCGAACGCATAGGTCTGCTTGTCGTTCTCACTCGTCGCCAGCTTCTCGCTCATCTCGGCCAGTTCCTTCTCCAGTGAGCCCAACCACGTCTCGCGGACGACCAAGTGCTCCTCCAGCTCCTGTTGCTTCCTTCGTCCGACGTCCAGCTTCACCTCAAGCGCCTTGCTGCTCTTCCGTTCTTCGCCCAACTGCAGCGCCATGCTTGCATTTTGGTCTTGCAGTCTCGACAGCTCAAACAAAATACCCGTGTGCAGCGAGCCGTTGAGCTGCAGCTCCTCAAACCGAGTCTCCAGCGCGCGTTTCAGAATTCCGACTTTATCCTGTGAGGACTGGAGGTCTCGCTGGGCAGCATGGACGTCTTCAGCTCTCTGCACGAGCTCCTTCTCCAGCGTCTTCACGCGCGCTGTGAAGTCCAAGTTGCTCTGCACGAGCGTCTGCGTCTGCGCCTTGGGAGCCCCCATGAAGAACTTGTGCTCGATCTTCTGCGCGTAGTCGCGGTTGCTGATCGCCTGCTGCTCCACGATCTTCTTCTCGCTCTGGATGCGGTCGATCAAGTGCCGCAGCTTGGCGTTTTCACGCTCCATCTTCGCACTCTGGGTCCGCGTCTTGGTCATCTCGAGCCGCAGTTGGTCGTTGCGCTCTGTGATCTTCTCGAGTTGGTCGCGTGTCCGGAAAAACCGCGTCTCCAACGCCTTCATCTCCCGCGTCAGCGTCGCCACTTTGCTCACCGACGCATTCTGGGCCATCCCACCTCGTGCGTGGGCACTAAGATCGTACCCGTCATCGTAGTCTCCCCATTGGTTCGCAGCCACGTCCAGCAGTGCCTCTTCCTCAGTCAAGATCTTCCCACTCGGCGTTGCTTGGCCACGAGCTCCGGTCCGACTCCCCGTGGATCCGACGACGCCTACTACTCCGGTGCGGGCCGTCGGTCTCGCTGGCAGCACGACGTCGTGCTTCTTCGCGCGAGGGATCGCCATGCTGACTGCTGTGCTTGTTGCCGTTTCCGCTGAAGCTGCAAGTCTCCCGTAACGCCGCACGATTTGTCGAAATCAGAGTGTTGAAGTGATCTAATTGGCACAAACACATACAAGTGAGACTGTGCTGGAAAACTCCCAAGCGACGCGTCGTTTCGCGTTCCCAGCTTCGTCACGCAAGCCACGCCACTCGAACGTTCGCGTGGAGGTTTCCGGTGTGAAGGTAGTAAGTACTATGTATCTTATCTCTGCGTATTTTCCCGTTTGCTGAAATGGATAAAGAGGCGTGAGCGATGCAGGAACCGCGACTCCACCGCCGCCGACACATGAAGACAACTCGACCAGACCGACGCCCTCTCCAGTTAATTGAGCGAGATCTTGACCGTGACAGCACGCGTCGCCTTGCGGCCTGGACGTGCGATCTCTTGCATTCGCTTCGACAGTCGGGATTTTCGCGTATCCACGGCCTCGACCTTCTGTTGCGCTTGCTGTTGGATGTCCACCTTTGGCTGTGGGCGATGGACAAAGTCCACACGCAGTGCACGAGGCATGATCGCTCGTTCTGTGACGACCTGGCCTGCACGCGGCTCGGTGGAGCGACCCGCGAACGGGTTCGAGTTGTCGCCGCGGCTCAATGACGAAGTCTTGGGCGACGGGCGACGTTCCGGACGGCGGTAGCCCATGTTCTCGGCCTTCTCGGCTTCGAGCTCCGCCAGCTTGGAGTAGTCCAGCGTCTTATCGAACACCGCACGGCTCCAGCGCTCGATCAGATCACGACAGAAATCCTTGTTGTCTCGCGTCTGCATCCACCATCCATCCCTACTGTCAGATCCAGACACCACGCACGACATGATCCACAAGCATCGTAACGCGTACCTCACTTGGGTGCTTCCACAACAGCATCACCACCTTACCAAAGCCACTGCGCTTCAGGTGCTCCTTCATAACTATTTGCCCGGCACCACATAATTAGTCAGCTGACAATCCTCCACCTTGCATCCTCAAAGGGTTTCTCGTACCTGGCAAGCGACCCACCAACTGCAGCATCTTCGTGCGCACGCCCAGGTTCGGCAGCGTACCGTCCTCCAGTGGCTGGATCCACTTCTTGATAAACTGCGATCCCACACATTCACATCCGTCAGCATTCATACTCTAAACAAACTCTATCAAAAGCGCCTCACCGAGAGCAGATCAAAGTCCAGGAACGTCGGCTGGAGCTGCTGCTTGCGCAGCACGCGGATGGCTTCGTCCACGTACTTGATGCGCTCGAGCGCCGGCTTGCGCTCCGCCATACTAGCCAAGTCATCTGCGTGGGCCTTGTCCATGCGGTACAGCACCTCCTGCACGATCTGTTCCTGCTCCTGGACCGACAGGTTCATCTTACGACGGCCACGGCCCGTCTTCAGCGACTTGAGCGTCGACTCAAAGTAGTCATCTTCCTTCGTAGCACGACCACCGTCGTCCTCGGGCAGCGGACGCTCGTCGTCAAACTTCTGGTCGTCCTGGTCGTACTCGCCCAGCACGTCGTCCAGGTCGTCGTCTCTATCGATGAAATCGTTGTCATCTTTCGTGCGCACGACGTCGTCCCCCGAGTCGTACTCATCTCCTGACGCTCCACCACCACCAGCAGCAGAGGCGCCCGCGCGACGGCCGTCGTCACCCACACGCGCGGCTTTGGACGACGGCGCACGGCCTCCCGCGTCGCTGCCACGGCGCTTCTTGGACGCGCTGGACGACGCCTTCGCCTTCTTGGACGCGCTGGGGGCTGGCTTGCTCTTCTTCTTCGGCTTGCGCTCTTCGTCGTCCTCGCTTTCCGAGTCCGAGCCGAACAAACTGACCATTCAAACACACACAGTTAGAGTCTAGAGACCAGAGACGATAGGCGATAGAACGAGATGCAGCACGCACCCAGAGGCGTCAGCGGTGGTGGCGGACGGCGCAGCGCGCACACCGGCGTCCGAGTCGTCGTCCGAGTCGTCGTCGCCGAACATCTCGTTGATCGAGCGCTTCTTCTGCTCGTCTTCTACGGGAACCATACCACCATCGACATCGTCGACACATCAGCTTCTAACTCGGTCAAAACCACACCAATCAAACCGAAACCAACGCACCGTCGGAGCTCGGCATCTTGCGCTGTGGATATAGAGCTCTGTGGGCGGCTAGCGATGGATATTCGCGGAGAAATCGACGCGCACAGGAGACGTCGTCGGTGGTGCTTTGCTTCCTGAGCTTCGCTTTCCGGTTACGTTTGGCAAGCGCACGCTCCCAGAACATGGAGCAGAGGATGGAGGGGGTATTATTTAAAATCCACGGTACGTCACGGAATAATACCCCTTGGTTCTGTGTCGAGAATTCCGTGTCTTCAAGACTGTCGATAATGAAGCCAGTTGTCGAGAATCAAACACCGACCTGATTTCTGACACGACATGGCTACACTGAACCGCGAAGAGCTCTCCATGAGCTCACTGCAACGTCCTACAGCACCGCACAGCTCCTAAGCTCCAGGAGCACTGCATTCTTACACACTTGCGGCCTCTGTTGCATTGGTATTGTGGCCATTTCATGGGAAGGGAGAGGGGGGGGGGGGGGGGG
>JAADXI010000499.1:0-20009 GCA_023337615.1 Pythium brachiatum | reverse complement strand
TAGGCAACCCTTTGCTGTTGGGTAACATATAGCCATCTCAGGTGAACAGATCACAATAAAGAGATGCGTTGGCGCTGAATGCCAGTTCAGACGCTGCAGACGACGCTGCTCAACGCAGCACATCCCTGGTAGACGGCATGAGCAGCAGTCAGTGTACTATTCGAAAGCCAACTGACTACTGACTCAGTAGTCAGTTGGCTTTCGAATAGTACAGTACAGCAGGCTGTGGCCAAGGGGAGATGGCGGCCGGGTGCTGCTTCTAGATCAGCTAAAAGTGATGCCATCTCATGGAGACTGTCCTGTCACAGGCAGCCAAGTTCGGCGGCCTTTCAGCCCTGAATGGCTGATCTCTGCGACGTGTGTGGCTACAGTAGCCTCCGTCCGTTACGCGAGGCCAATTGTGGCCACTCCCCCTGCGTTGTTGAGTGGCAATGGCTCGAGAAAGAAGCACCGAGAATAGCACACGAGCAGCCCAGTCCCTCTTCTCCTCTCCTCTCTTCTCTTCTCTCTCTTCTCGCTCCGGCGCCTGCAGCTGTGGCCATTGCGACGCCGCCGCGCTTGGTAGCGTCCTCAGACTCGTGCTCGCTCCATCCTCGGTCCATCGACTTCCTTCGCCTCTCTCTGTGTTGCTCCCGTAAGGGGATTCGGGCGCCATGTCGGTCGACTGGTTCCTCATCATCATCGTGATCGTGATGGCGGTCATGCTCTTGGTCGCCAACGTGTACATCCTGGTCCACTTCCAGCACGAAGACGATAAGAACACGGCCTACTTCCCCAAGTTCCTAGTCATCTTCGGTCTCTTCTTTGCTGAGGCCACGGTGCTTCTACTGCCACTCGACGTCGCCAACAACTCCACTGCCATCGGCTGCGCGGAAGGATGGAACACAGCGTGCGGCAACATCGACATGGACACGCTCTGGCTCATCGTGTTCATGGCCATCATCATCTTCATTATCGTGCTCATCCCGTACTCGATTTACTACTACGAGGCCGACGACGGTGAAGACAACGTGAACAACCACCAGTGGCTCGAGGCGCTCAAGCTCGAGTTCGCCACGGTCCTCGTGGCTGTCGCGCTGATTGTCGTGCTCTTCGTCACGGTCTCCAAGTCCCATATCCCCATGAAGGCGATGACCATCCACTCCCACTCGGCCAACGTCGGCTTCCACGAGTACGTGGATGGCTCGACGCTGACTATGGCGGAGCTGGGCAACGCCACGCTCATCCCATCGGACAAGGTCACAGTGACGCTGGACGTGTCCGTGCCAGTGTACACCACGGGGCTCGTAAGCTTCATCGGCTGGTTCGGCTTCACGATTTTCTGTGGCATCGGGCTCATCGCGCTGCCCATGGATCTGATCTTGGCGTTCGCCTACCGACCCAAGTTCATCTCCGCCGATGTGTATGCGCACCAGAAGCTGTGTCTGCAGCGCCGCTCGCAGGAGCTGCTGGAACTGGGCAAGTCCATCAAGGCCTCCATGGAGATGCCCGGCCAGGCGAGCAAGTCAAGCTGGGAGAGACGCAAGCAGAAGAAGCTCGACTTCATCACGCTCAACAAGTTCAAGCAGGCCGTGTACCTGCTCGAGCAGGACATGGACGAGCTCCAGCTGTGCCATGTGGAGTACAAGAACTTCAACCCGTTGGTGGCCGTCTTCAAGCTCTTATTGGGGTGCTTAGCGACGTTCATTAGCGGCATTTGGGTGCTTCACATCGCGCTGTACATGCTGCCGCCCGTGGCGCTCGTGCCGTTCCTCAACTCGTACTTTATCTGGTTCGACCAGTGGTTCCCGTTGTTTGGTACTGTCTCGGTCGGCATCTTCTCGGCGTATTTGCTGGCGTGTGCCGTCACGGGCTGCTTCAAGTTCGGCATGCGCTGCTTCTGCTTCGCACTGCACCCGATGAAGCTCCACGGCACGTACATGAACTCGATGATGTTCAACCTCGGACTCGTGCTCATGTGCGCGATCCCGGCCGTGCAGTTCTGTGACGAAGCCTTCAAGGACTACGGCCGCTTGACGTCGATCCGCACGCTCATGGGCGTCCAGATCAAGCACCTGCAGGGCATGAGCTTCTTCTGGGAGTACAACATCTTCATCTACGGCATCCTCATCTTCGCGTTCCTCACGCTGATCTTCCTGGTATGTTGCTGTATTGATTTCTCTGTCTGATTGCTTTGTCTGACTCTTGCTCTGATGACTGACGCTCTCTCAGATCGCCAAGCCACGCGACAACGCGAGTCCGGTGGACGACATCCGCAAGAAGATCGAGCGCTCTGTGCGTGAGCAGCGCAACGTCGTGTGAGCACGCATGCGGACCAGTTATAGAAGTGGACGGCGAGGCAAGCTGCCCTGATTTAAGTTCCGGTATATACATTCTTTTTAAAGATCCAAGTGCTGTGTTGACTTCAGAGTAAGTGTTTGTGGCTCAGCAAGCGGCCACGGTCGACGATTTTGTTCTTCTTGCCGCCTGCCTGCGTGAGCGCGTTGAGCTCTCGCACTAGCGCCTGCTCTTCCGCACTGCTGAATGTGATGGTCTGCATCGAAGGCTGTTTGGCGTGCTTGGGAGGAGGCTGCGGCGTGAACTCAGCGACTGGAACGGGCTGTGGTGACGGCAGTGGCTCGATGCCCAGCTCGTACTCGTCGTGTTCGTCGAGAAGCCGTTGGATCCATGTGAACAGCTTCACGCTCGCGCTGCCAATGCGAACAAACGACGCCTCATTCACCGTCGGTTCTTGGAGGACAGAACGAAGCGCCGTCACTTGGCTTTTAGTGAGCGTACTGCCGTGGAAGCCTCGAAGCGTCTCGCTCCAATGTGCTGTGTGCTGGAGCACCTCCCGACAGCGGTTCCATGAGTACGACGGTGCATTGAACTCCTCGTTCTGTCGAGAGGTCGGCGTGGCTTTCGATAGCTTCTCCAGGGGCTTGTCGATGAGCACGACCAGGCACATGAACAGGTAGTGCAGCTCTTTCACTGGGATGCGGATCGCACGCAGCTTCAGCCACTCGTCTCGTGAGATGTTGAGCCACTCGACGCCGCCGCTAGCCAGCAGTGTGTCTGAGGCGTCTGGGCCGTTCGTTTGAGGACTCAACGGTCTCGCAGGTGTGCTGGCCTCTGCAGTCTCAGGACTCGTAGCCGCAATCTCGTCACTGCTGGCGAGTGGTGCTTTACGGCCGTGGAGAAAGTGGTTCACGCGTCCTTTCTTGGCTACTTTGCGGCCGCCACCGTCCGATGTTGGCTGGTGGTTCTGTGGCCAGGACTCCACCGTGTCGCTACTCATGAGGCACACCGACGCTCTGTGTAGCTGATGTTGCTGCTGGTCGTGCGGTTCTTCTCGTGGCGATACGATGTACTGCGCTGTACCACCAGAAGCTTCGATGATCTCGAACTTGGCGGCGTCGCTGGGCTTGATGTGGCTCAGATAGTACTGCTCCAGCGCCAACTTCGCCGTCTCAGTCATGAGCTTGAAGAGCTCTTGGCCGATGAGTCGCCCTGACAGACTATCGTCTTGGCGGGCGATCACTAGCAGCACGTTCTCCACTTGCCAGCGCTGCAGCACATGCAGCAGCCGATCGCCCACGCCGATCTCGCCGTCGTCCTCCCAGTCCTCCGCGACTGTCGGGTCTTCCGTGGGTCGGTACTTCTTCTTCTTCTTGACAGCGTCGTCATTTTCAACTCTCATAGACTCCAGCAACACTGTCGGATGGAGAGTTGACGCGCAACGCACGCGCACAGCGTACGGCAAGTGCTGTGCCTTGCGCAGCCGCGGCAACGCGCGCACGCTCTGGAGGATCCCCGGCACCTTGGAGACGTCGCTCACTTGCACCACCACGCCTTGGAACACGTTCTTCTTGAGCTTGACCTGCGGCCCGAGCGTCGCGACGCCGCCATCTTCCCCCAGCGAGAGCTGCTGCTTCATCGTCGTTCTGTGGTGTTGCTTGTACGTGAGCAGCTCTTACATGCTGCTCTTTCTAAATGTAGAGATGGCTACATATACCGGTATTCATACCGGTATCCAATTCATTCCCGCCAATTTGTTTATCTCCAGTCACCGCGTCGAAAACGACAATGGCCAAGAAGAGCTCCAAGACCAAGACCAAGTCGGCGGCTTCTACGGCTCACCCCGCGCGCCGCAACGCGATCCTAGACGCAGCGAATGCGACGCCAGATGTGCTCGTGGATTTCGTGCCGTTTTCGCGCTTCAACCGCAACGGACTGGACGCGAAACTCGTGAATCTGCACGCCGCCGCGCTCTCCGACAGCTACAGAGATGCCATTGTGCGTGTGTTTGAAGCCAACATGAAGCAATTGTACGAGAGCTCGGACTGGGGATACGACCCCGTGGCCAAGCGCAAGGAGCTCTTCGACAATGACGCGCGGTACCTGCTCGCGCTGAGTGCCGACGAGCACGAAGAGCTGCTGGGCTTAGTGCACTTCCGCTTCGTGGAGGACGACGGCGCGGAAGTGCTGTACATCTTCGAGATCCAGATCGCGGAGCCGGCGCAGCGCAAGGGCCTGGGCAAGTTCATCATGCAGCTGCTCACGCTGGTGGCGCGCAAGCACAGCATGCAACTCGTGGTGCTCACGGTGTTCAAGCAGAACGTGGCGGCCATGCAGTTCTACCGCCAGACGCTGGGCTTTGAGATCGACGAGACCTCGCCCAGCGCTAATGGCGATGACTCGCAGTCCTACGAGATCCTCAGCAAATCTGTCGTGGCCTCGAACAAGCGTTAACCACTGTAAAGCCATGATTGTATCAAAATACGAGTTGCTTTCCCATTGAAACAGACCGATAAATACTGATACGACACATAGATTTCTACGCGACTCGACGCTACAGGTACACCACGCTACACGCTACGCTCACGACCAACTCTACTCCAAAACTGCTTTGCTTCGATACACACGGTCCAGGCCGTCTAGGCGTCAATGCCCGAGCCTTCCAGGTCGCTGCCCGTGGACAGGAACCCGCCGTCCTCGTCGCCCTCCTGCTTGTCCTCGCGGATGTGCATCGTGCACATGCCCTGGTTGCGCGACAGCTTCTTGCAGCCGTCGATCTTACACAAGCGTCCACGGCGGTGGACTTCACAGAAGCCTCCGCCACGGTCCGTGCGCACGCAGCCGTCAATCTTGCAATTGCGGAAGCCGCCGTGGGTCGCGCAGAAGTTGCCGCGCTGGGCGCCCTTGGGGCAGCCCTGGGCCTGGCAGCGCTTGCCACCGCCGTGAGCACGGCACAGGCCGCCGCCCTGGCTGCTCTTGTTACAGTTTGGGTACTTGCAGCGCGCTCCGCCGCCGTGGGCCTTGCACAGACCGTGGGACTGCGCGGCCTTGGCGCAGCTCTCCTGCTTGCACTTCTTGCCGCCGCCGTGGCCGATGCAGAACTCGCCGTTCTGGCTCGACTTCTTGCAGCCGTCGATGCTGCACTTGCGGCCGCCGCCGTGGGTCTTGCAGAAGCCCTTGGAGCGCACACGGCGGTCACAGCCACCGACCTTGCACGTGGCCATTGGCTTGGGCGACGCACGCGGCGTGTGAGCGTGAGAGTGAGGGTGCGGCATGCCCATCATCATGCTCATGGCGTGGGCTGGCGAGGTCGCGACCTTGACGTGCGGCGACATGATCAGCGGCAGCGCCGCGCGGCCCATGGGCATGTTGTTGCTGCGCGGCGTGATCATGTGCGAGGTCATCACTGGTTGCATTGGTGGCGGTGGCGCGATCATAGCCGCGAGATCCGACGGGCGAAAGTCCGAGGGACGGAACATGTCCGAGTCCTCCGGCAAAAACTTATCGAGCGAGTCCAGCGCCTTCTCGAGGTCCTGTCCGCAGCCGATGGACGACGCCGTGGACTGCTTGAACATGAAGTCGTCCTTATCTTCGTTCTGGTTGCTGCTCTCCTTCGAGTCCTTGCTCTTGGACGGCTCGCTGAGCACCGCCAGCGCGAGCGAGTCAATCTCCCCGAGCGACATGCGGGCGTCGCTCATACCAGTGAACGGCATGGGCTCCACGTTGTCCTGGTTGCTCTTGTTGGCCTCGGTCTTGAAGGTCGCGTTCTGCTGCTGCTGCTGGTGTGAGACGCTGAGGTTGATGCTGTTGGCCATCGGGTGGTGCATCTGCACGTGGTGCATGGGCGCCATCGGGTGGTGGAACGCCACGAGCCGCGGCATGCCGTACGCGGCGTGCGGGTGGTGCGGCGCCGCGTGCATCACGTAGCCAGCGTGGCTGCGCTGGCGCGAGAGCGGCGGAGGCGGCATGGCCATCATGTGCTGCGGCGGCGCCATGGCGTACTGCATGTGGTGCATCTGCATCATCGGCTGCTGGCGCATCATGTTCACGGGCAGCGACGCGTGGCGCGTGAGCTGGACGGGCGGCGCGGCAAAGAACGCGTGCGCTGGCGACTGGTGCTGCTGCGTCTGCTGCTGCTGATGTGGCTGCTGCTGTGGCTGCGCGTGGGCCTGCGTCTGGTGGCGAGGCGTGGAGTGGTGCTGCGTCTGTGGGTGCGTAGGAGGCAGGAACGACGACGTGGAGCGTGTGAGTCCGGGCGCGCGCTGCGTGCTCTGCTGGTTCCACGACTCGACTTCGCTGCCCATCATGCCGATGTCGTCGCCCAGCAGCACGTCGCTGAGCTCCTTGTAGTCATTCTGCGTGGCCGATGAGGCGCCGCCGGGCGTGAACTGCGCGACTTCGACCTTGATGGTGGGGCCATTGTTGTTGGAAGTCACCTGCACGATGCCGGTTTTGTTGGTGTTGGCGTTGTTGGCGTTGGAAGTGTTGGCGGAGACGCCAACGTTGGCGTTGCTGGGCGTGGTTGCGGCAGCTTCGATCGACATCTTTCTTTTCGGTGTCGGGAGGGAGGGAAGTGGATTTATTTAGTCCGCTCCTTTGCTGTGTAGTGTGGAGTGGTGGTTTAGACGCAGGGGTGGAGTGGTGTGGATGTAGAGATGGATCAGTTATAGACCAGCGGGATCCCAATGTCCTGCGAACGATGTTCACGGTGGTCAACAAAAGTAGAAGTGGGCAGACTAAGCTGGGAGCGGGAGCACCAAAGCAAAGCAGGCGCCACCTAGCCAGGCTGGGCCCTGCAGGCAGGCCTAAACCAAAGCGACAGACTGCAGTTTGATAGACAGAGTCAGCGAGAACAGGAAAAGCGAGCGAGAGAGAGAGCGTTCCGGCATCTGGCCGCACTGTCTGTTTGCAATTCCCCCAGGTCGCGTCTCTGCACCATCCGCCCCACACATCACTCGTCACGCAAGGTCGAGAGAGAGAGCGAGACGCGGATAGACCGCGCGGCATCAGTTAGCGGCGGATCCGCTGTCGCGCATTTCAGTGCGAGAAGTCGCAAAACACGATACCTTTGTTTGTCGTCAGATTACACTTCCGTGACATATTTACCTCATAATGAATAGGATAGTTCATATTTTACCTTATTTTGCGCCATGGCATGGTCGCACTTCGACTCCAGCTGGTGGGTTCGACTCGGTGCAACTTGATTCCCGCCAGCAGCGACCAGCTGGGGCGGCTGGATATGCAATTGCGTGGCTCGAAATAAAAGCTTTCAGCAGGCGGCTCCGCTTTCACCGGATACTGCTGGACGCGTCCTCAGTCTGCTGATGATATCCCCATGCGGCTGGCCACTGCAGTTGCGGGTCGGGCCGTAAGCGGCACCAGGTGCCTAGCATTTGATCGGACACTGCAAGCCGCGTCCGCAGATTTCCTGCGCGAGCGTTCAGCTCGGTCCAGTCGAGTGGCCCATCAACGAGGGGATTTGTGGGCCGTTGCAGTGGAGTGCAGTGCTGACTGTGGAGTACTGACTGTGGTGTTGGCACCAGCATAGTTTCGAAACATTCGGCATGGACGACAGCCGAGTGCCACCCACCAGCTGGGCTGGGACTCCAGGCCCCGCTCTGACAGTCAGCAACGAAGCTTACCATACAGTAGTCAAGACTATTGCATTCGGCACAGCGATTCAGCACGAGAGCTGCTGGAGACACAAGTGTACTGTTCTGCAGCCCAGCAACTTACTGCTGACTTTTGAGCGCATGGGCTGAAAACTGTCAAGATCTGGATATACAGTTGGTGTAATCAGCGTCGATGGCGCGATGCGTCTGCGTCAATTGCGTGGAGTTTGCATGTATTACAGTACGCGTACGCATGGGCGTGTGTGTCAAACGATGGAAAATGGCGGCCGCTTCGGTGGGCACTACAGTACTGTGCATGACATGACGCCTCCAGCATAAGGCTAGCGTTACTCGTGGATAGCTTGACGTGTGACGCACTCGCGCGAAGCTTGAATAGCGGCTTTCTCGTGCGGCACCTTCCTGATCTCGGCGTGGCGCTTCCCGTCGTCGAGACTCGAGAGTCTTGACGACGAGAGGTCCTCTCGCAATCGAGCTCGTAGTCGGAGCAGCTCGCATCAAGTCAGTCATCGGCACAGATGCGAGCTTCCACCATAGCCAGACTTTGGTGACGAGCCGAGATCAATTGTACCAATGTATCTATGGTGGACGAAGTTGAGTCTTCCGAGCCATGGTCCCACTGCATCCATGCATCAGCAGTGCAAAGCCCCGGCTTGAAGACTCGAGATCTTCCCCCGCGACGCGTCATGTGGCCCTCCCCCTGTTTATGTGAGCGAGGACGCTGCTGAGGCGTTGCTGCATGCAACACGCTTGCAACAGGCATTCGTGACGCACTGCAGCCGCCAGAGGAATCAGCGTCGCAGATGGATACAGAGGTCGCGTCGACCGTCGACAGGCGTCGGCCTGGTGAATGGACCATCGCATCCGGACTCCGGAGATAATCAGGGCGGCGCGGCATTGTCAACAGTCCCTGTGGATGAGAGAGAACGCAGCGCTGAATGAGTGGGGCTTTGCGCTTTTGTATCCATAGCCTGCCGAGCCACCGTGCTGATTCCTGCGCCACGTGGCTCGCACGTATTGTGGAACGCACGCCACGATATGACATATCGTGGCGTGCGCTCCACAATACGTGGCCTGCGTGGCCTCACAACTTCAAGCAAAGCATGTCGGCGCGCCAGTCTGTGCAGCAAGGCAACCGCGCCTGCACCGCGCGCCAGCCACCACGTCAGAGTTCCCAGCTCATCCACTGGATTATCCATGGCCCCCACTCACCCACGCCTCTGTCATGAGAGGCATTATCACCCACGATCTCAATATAACGGAGTCAAGGCAAAGGGCAGAGCCGCCCTCTCTAGTAGAGACTCTACCGAGCACCTGCGACGAATTCCAGCGTGCATACTTGTCTCCGACACTGTCTCCGACGAGGTCTCATTCCCGCCTGCGTGGAGATCTGGGATCTCGCTGCACATCAAAGATCAATTACCAGATCATGATGTGTAAATAGATCATGGATTGTGTTTTTCAAGGGCCACTCGACACCATAGGGAGTCAGTCGGATACCGTACAGGGTAACGCGATCTTCTCACGCGGGACTGTACGAGAAAGCGAGAACGAGAGAGAGCGTAGACCCATCCTACATATACTGTACAGTACTGCAGGTCCTGTACAGGCTGCAATCCACTGCGTGCTGCGCGACGCGGCAGCTTCAATCCTCCAGCGTACGGAGCGTCGGCATCGCTCGCGGAAGGCGCCGCGGCCTCCACACCACTACGCTTTCCATTCGCCGCCGTTTCCGCGTTGACGTATGGAGAGGACCGCTGCGATCCAGTCCACGAGTTTGGTCTCCGCTCGGATGGGCACTTCAAACTGAATCTGTTCTCCTCCTCCTCCTCTGAGAACATCTCCGTTGGACTTGGTTTCCTCTCAAGAGGAGAGGAGATTCTCCTCCCTTGTTGAGAGTAGAACAGATTCAATGTGAGGGAGGGAGTGATGAGACCCAGTGACGATCGGACGAGCGTGACCTTAGAGGAAACGTGCAGAGACCAGCCATGAGGATACACGGATTTCACGTATTTTACTGCATTCTATAAATCACTTAATTTATCTAAATCGATGTATCTATCTATAATACAAATATGTTTAAGATCTATGCAAATGCATACCCTTTGGTAACTGTTGTATGATGTCTCTTCACTTCGTCGGTTTCAGAGTCCTCAACGAAAGTCGGGAGGGGAGTCAGTCAATTGGCAGAGTGGGATGTTGGGCACGTGGACAGTCACTCTGAATAATCACTGCACGACTGCAGTTGATTCCAATTCAATCCGATCGATTGCTTCCACGGAAGGAATCGAAAGTCCCTTCCTTTCCTTCCGCACCTGTTCGATTTCACGCTGGATCTTACGGATCGGGAGGAGCTTCAACCATGACGAGCACCCCTCTCCTCTCCTCTCCTCCCTCACTCGACTGGATCTTCAACACTGGATCTTCAACTACGTGATACTGTGGCGCGCGTCACAGATTCAGCGTGAGCAAGCAAGCAAACAGGAGTGTTGGACGCTAACAATAGCTGGCTGGCAATCGCCCCGGCCTGAGGACGAGAAAGGCTGCGCGTGCATAATGGGCCGCTAAGAATGGCAATACATAGCTGCTGGCTCGGATCAGAAGAACACGAGGACGATGAGGAGCCGATGGAGGCGCGCAACAGAGGGGGGGCGGGCGTGCTTGAATTGGGTCAAACATGTCTCGTGGCAAGCCGCGCCTGCCATGCGAGCGGCTTCGTCTGCTAAAGTTTCATTTGCCGACTCCGCCCAGCGCCGAAAGCAGCATGAAGTCCCCGATCCTGGAGCGCGGCCCCGTGCCGATCAGCGGCTACCTGTTCAAGATGAAGTCGACGGAGCCACGCATGCTCATGCCGCAGTGGAACAAGCGGTTTTTCGCGCTCGAAGGCTGCGAGCTCAAGTACTACACGAGCGAAAACTCGGTCGAAGCCTCCATGAGCATCGACCTGCTGTCCATCGAATCCATCCGCCGCTTTGAAAATGGCGACCACGGCGTGTTCAGCTTCGTGCTCAAGACGCCGGACCGCTCCTACTTCCTTCGCGCGGAAAGCAAAGGCGACATGAAGCGCTGGGTGCGTGGACTGAAGGACCAGCAGGACCTGTGGCGAGCACGTTCAGCGGACAAGAGCGGCAGTGGGCGACCCGACTCGGGCCAACGCAAGCCCAAGCACTACAGCGATATGCCCGCCACATTTGTGCCACAACGGAGCCTCTCGCGACTACAAACGGCCGACCGCGACTGAGTTCGCTATTCAAATTTTAGTTTAATGAAGATGCCTTAAAGCCAGCATCTACTTCCATCCATCACGACTCACTACGCGAATGAAATGCATTCAACTCCTCACCTCCGTGCTTGACTGCTTCGAATGAGTGACCACACAAAGCAGTTAAAGTCTCGGCGTGAAGGAAACGGTTGGGGTGCCTCTAGAGTCCAGAAAACTTCTCCCATCCAGGCGCGCTTTCGCATAACGCTCGGATCAGCGCGTGGCGCTTCTCTGCATCTTGCAGCAGCCGCGCAAGGTCTGGCACGAGTCGTCCGACGAAATCCGGATCGAACGACGCCGTTAAATACTGGTAAAAGTCGCGGGCAGTCAACTGCTCGGCGCCGTACTTGCGTGCGTTGGAGGTGAACACCTTCATCTTCTTTGTGTCACCATGGAACGCTTGTTGGACGGCTTCGAGAATTGACTTGTGCAGTTGCTGTGCAGCTTCACCCACCACCGGCTCAATATCATCGACGTTGATGAGCGGCACGACGTTCTTCTTCCGCGGTTTCTTTTGTGACGGCGAGCGCTCCACCCCTTTGTTCTTCTTCTTCTCTTCCTTGTCTTTGCGAAGTTGGTCCGAGAACTTGTCGAACGCGATCAGCAGATTCTTGCGCTTGGAAGCATTTGTTAGCAGCTTGGCGCTATCGGGGATGATCTTCAACGCCACCTTCGAGCTGACAATGCCCCGCACTTCAGCACAAAAGGTTTCCGCCGAAATCTCATCGACACCATAGCTTCGAGAGATAGCCTTAAACTGGTCCACCAGCACAGTCGCTGCATCTCGATCACTTCCACGAGACAGAGCCCAGTTCGTGATAGTCGCGATAATCTGTGCATACAGAGCTCTCGCATCGTCTGTAGTCGTGCCTTGCTCGGCATCTCGCTTAGCTTGCTCTTCGGCTTCACGTTTTGCTCGCTCTTCTTCCTCAATCCGCTGCCGCTCTGCTTCTTCTTCAGCTTGCCGAGCAGCCTCCTCCGCCTCAATTGCGGATCGGGCTGCAGCAAGAGCATCTTCCCGAGCTTGTTTTGCTGCCTCGTAGATTGCTTGGTATTCTTTGGTCTGGTTCTGTCGGTAGGCCTTCTTGAATTCGGTCACAAATTCCTCCAGGATGGCGAAGAACTCCATAGGACCGACCTTACGGGGATCCTCGCCGAACGACGTCAACAACTCTTGATACGAGGCTTCCAGAGAACCGTAGTCACGTCCTAACTCCTCGAGTACTTCAGCAGCATCCTTCGCGAAGGGTGCCAGCTCAGTGTAAAACTTGTCTTCGGAAATATTGTCGCTCTTTGATGCACGCACTTGGGCTTGAAGCATTGTCAACTCGGAGTTGTACGAGGACAAATCAGCGCGAAGCTGATCAAGGGACAGTCGCTTTGCTTCGCTGATGTGAGGAAGCTCACCGGCAAAAGCAATGATCTCCGGTGCCTTCTCTTCCAACTGGTGCAGCAGGAAGTTCATCAAGGTAACACGCGGATCGACTGATTTCAGCGTGTGCAACTTGATGAGCGTATCCAGTTTGAAGCCATACGCACCACCTCGAGGAGTGCTTCCGTTCAAGTAGTTGCCGATTGCCAGAATGTGTTCAAGGACACGCCGGAACTTCTCGCTGTCCGTGACTTGATCTGTTGCAGCTTGCAGGGTATCGAGCTGAGCTTGAGTCTCGAGAATGCGGGTCTCGAATTGGAATTTGTATCGAATGCACTTGATACGCTGGGTGTACCGCGGAATCGTAAGCAGCTCCAAGAAGAACTTCTCCACGTTTCCGAGCAGCTTTTCGTCTCCGTCGTAATTCTTCAGTAAATCTTGCTCTTCCGACGTGGGGGAGATCGAGATGAGCACGTTCAGCAATTCTGACGTGAGAACAGCACCATCCAGTCCGTAGATCGCATTCTTGATCTCGGTGGCAGATATACGGAAGCGCGCAATAGCGATCGAGACGTTTTGCTGCCGCTTTGGATCGAGAAGCAGCACGAGCTGGGGTCCACTGTCTTTTGCCTCCTTCTTCTTCTCGTCTTTTTTCTTGTCGGCATCATTCGCAGCATTCTTGCGAAACATCCACTCCATCTCGTCGACGTCCAACGCCGCATTGCCATCGTTCAGCTTCATCCAGATGGTGCTCTTGACGACGTTGACAGGAACACGGGTCCAGAAGAATGGTCGCAGCTCAACATTCGGCTTGATCGCTTCTTTCTTCGGCAGTGCGGGTTCCTCGGGCTTCTTGGATCCACCACGCTGCAGCTTCGACGCAAGACTCGCTTGTAACGCCGATGGGTCGACTTTAACTGCCTCAGTTGGAGGTGGGAGGCCCGAGAGCATGCCAGCACGTCTTCCTCCGCTAATAGCACCACCACCCTTTTGGTTGGGAGAGGGGGCGTCGGGAGTATCCAGAAGATCAGCATTCAGCCCTGCGGCGCTCATCTTGAGCTTGATCTGCTCAGGTGGCATTCCCATCTTGGCGAGCTTGAAGAACTTCTCGTAGGCAGGATCATCCTTGACAGTCATTGGTGCCGCGGCTCCACCACCAGCGGCTGCTCCTCCAGTGCCACCCAAGATGGCTTCCGGGGTATCCAGCAGCGCTGGATCGAGCCCCTCGGCACTCATCTTCATCTTGATCTGCTCTCCGGGCATGCCCATCTTGAGCAGCTTAAAGAACTTTGCGTATCGCTCGTCATCCTTCACCATTGTGCCACCACCACCACTACCGGCCGAGGCTTCAGCGGCAGCGGGCGGAGCAGCCCCACCAATCACTGCATCCGGATCGTCGAGCATGTTCGGATCCACTCCTGCTTGCTGCATCTTCATCTTCACCTGTTCGGCTGGCAGTCCCATGGAGAGGAGCTTGAAGAACTTGGCAAAGTCGGGATGCTCCTTGACAGGCACACCCGCCCCGCTGCTTGGTGTGCCATTTGGCTTGCTCGCTGAGCCATTCGCGATCGGTTCCTTGATTGTCGGCGCAGCAATCGGGGCAACCGACTCAGTGGGAGCTGCTTGCTCTGCGCGAGTATCGGCCAGCACTTTCTCGTAATGAACTTCGATTTCCTGGCGCCTCTTCTCAGATTCGACCGCCTTAGTCTTGAACTTTTCGAGGCGGCGACGCAACTTCTCGTTCTCTGCTTGGAGCTGCAGCAGCAGCTCTTCCGCCGCCGCAGTCCGCGGCACATCGTCTTCGGACTGCGGCGACGATTGCTGCTGGTCGTCGTTCTCGTCGTCTTTGCTGTCGGAAGACGTAGTCGCATCGTCGTCCGCCGGCACGCGCAGCTCCGTCGGGCCATCGTTCTGCTCCTCAATGATCTACAGCCAGCAACAGGCCCACCAGTCAGTTTTGGTTCGCTCATACGCCTGTCTGCTACAGTACTATAGCTGCAGCGTCTCGTCTTCCTTACCTTGAGGCTCGCGAGGTTGGAGGCTCTGGAATTCGAGCGCGAACTTCGAGATATGATACTGGCCGACTCACTGCCGCTCGCTGTGGGATTGGGAGACAGCAACTGCGGCTTCACGGACGTGCCGCACTCGATACAAAACTTGACGCGCGGCGGCAACTCGTACCCGCACTCGATACACATCCTCGCCGTGCTCGTGAGCTAAGCACGCATCATCACATCAGTCAGTCACACAGACTCGCTCCTTCCTATATCGACCCACAGTATACTAGCACGTACGCTGCTGAGCGTGGGCTGCTGCTGTGTGAACGAGAAGCTTGTGCGCTTGGTGAGCGTGCCGCGGCCGCCGCTGCTTCCACCCACGACCTCAATGTCGTCGTCATTCTCGATACACGGCCGGCAGTACCACTGCGGCTTGCCCGCCGACTGGTCGGCCAGCGCGTGGTTCACGGCCTTGCGCCCGCAGTCCTTGCACACGGCGACGTGGCAGGCGCGGCAGTGGTGGCGGCGCCGCAGCAGATTGAAGTTCTTGTGGCACTTGCCGCACGCCGGCTCGCGCGCGAACGCGTCGCCCGTGAGCGACATGGACTGGCGCGTGAGCAGCTGCGTGGGTCTCTGCTGCTGTAGTGGCGGTGTGCGCGGCGCCGTGTCGGAGCCTGTGGGCGACGCGAGCGCGTCGTCGCTGGCCATGTTGCTTTCCTCCCCGCGTTTCCCCTTGGAGGCTTCGTGGTTTCCGCGGCTTTGAGGGCGAGTTCCAGCTGTGTTCTCTCCCTATGCAAGGCGTGAACTTCCAGTGGGGGCATCGGAAGATGGAGGGTTGATTTGGGTATTTGTTTAGGAAGTGGTTGCATAAACAGATTGTATTTGTTGATAGAGTACATACAGAATAGTTTATGCCTGACAGTGGGGGAAACGTTTGGACGTCGGTATGCGTTGTGACAGGCGGGAGGCAGTGTCCAACACAACGACAGAACGAAGCGAAAAGGTGAACATAAGCGAGCCGCGGAAGGTTGGCCAGGTTAACTTGGGGTGGATCATGCGACATGGCACGCGGACTCCCAACACTTTCGTGCTGGATGATCGCAAGTCGGTGGGCGTCGGATGAGGAGCGGATATGGTGTGGCTGTGTTGCATTTAGACTACCTTCGCTGTGCGTGGCGTCTTCCAACGGCCGAGTTTAGAGCGTCGCCACGTGCGTCAGTCAGACCGGTTCAGCACTGTACCCACACTACAGTACGACGCTCGCGTCTGGTCGGCGCCGTGCTGGAACGTGTGGGCAATGACCCACGCGACGATGGCGGTTGGTGATGGCGCTTGGCCGTAATAGTGGCTGTCGCAGAACCAGAGGAGGCCTTCGCAGGCAGCCATCGGTCAACCCAGAGACTACTAGTACTGTCAAACGGCCAGCAACTTCAACGTCCCAAACGGTTGGCTGAGCCGTGGCCAACACGCCGTCTTGAAGTCTTCCACGTACATGGCCTTGTAGGCAACCAGGTCTCCACATCGTGTACCCGTGTCAAGAGACCCATGGTGCAGTGTGTCGACGATTGGCCTCCTGATGCGAGAGCTGCTCGCACACAGAAAGAATGACGAAGAACTTGCGACGAATGCTGAGTTGCGACGTCACAAAATGCGACGTGGTATTTATTCCCCCGCTACACTGACAGCGTCATCACTCGCGATCTAACCATCACTCCGCTCATTAGAAACTTTAGATCCGTAGCTGTTCGTTTGTGTGCGTGTCTCTGTGGGCCAGACCTGTGGCCCACCCGTCAACATCGAGCTTCCGCATTGACCAAAACGCCATCAATCTCATCTCAGCACATCATGCTGCACACGCTCTTCGAGAAGCTGCCTCTGAGCCAGGGCGCCAAGGTGTTCCTCGGCACCATGGTCGGCCTGGGCATCTGCGCCATCCCAGTCACTCGCAGTGCGTAGCCTCAGCGCTTGGCGTGCAATCGCTTCTCATTGAGCAGCTACAGGTCTGACCTCTTGCCTCTTTTGGCTGATCATGCGCAGAGACCAAGGCCGGCCACGATCTGTTCTCGTCCGAGAAGCCGCAGGAGGTCTTCGACGGCGAGGTGCAGCGCCGTCGCGGCCAGCTTGAGAAGCAGGCCAAGGAGAACTAGATCAAGAGCACTGTGATTTTGCAATTACCCCATCTGCGAATACGACGACACTTGTACCTTGTACAGCTTGGGCCCTTTCTTGAGCAGGTAGCACTCGTTGTTGAGGATGTCGACAAAGTCCCGGAAGTCGTCGACTTGCAGCCCCATGCTGTTTGCGACCTCCAGCAGATCCTCGAATGTGAAGATGGACGTGTTGCGGCGCTCCGCCGCTTTCATCAGTCGCGCCACGTACGCCTTCACCTTCTTCGACAGGCTCATGCCGCCGCTGCGTCCAAAGTCCAAATTGCCATCATCAGTGATCAGCGTATCTAGCAGACACTCTTGCATGATATCCACGACGTCTTGCGCGTGCTCGACCGTGACGATCTCCGCGAACTCGGCCTTGGCGCGGGCCTGTGCGAGGCGAATGAGCGATTCCAGTTGGCGCGTTGTGATGGGAATCGTATCAGACGGGTTCAAGTGGCTGTCGCCGGCGTTGCGCATCTCCAAGTACTTGCGCTGCAGCAGCGCCGCTGCCTCATTCGATAGACGCGGATGCACGTAGCGCTTGGCGTACGAGATGTACTTGCGCATGAAGTAGATCGGGATCGGGTTCGTCGTGTACTCGTACGCGTTCTGTTGCAAGCGGTGGGACAGCATGCGGTGCGGCGGTTCTTGGCCTGGTTCTCCTTCGTCATAGTCCTGCGTGCTGCGCGCGCTGGCTCGCCACGAACTTGTGTCACGTTCGTGAACACGCTGGCGCTTCTGAGGCCGCTGGCGCTTGTCGCGCGAGTGGACGTTCATAACGTGCTCGGACAAAAGGCGATCGCGTTCCTCGTCCGGTCGGTCCAACAGAATGAACACCAGGTCAAAGCGCGATAGCAACGCCGCTTTCATCTTGAGATTCTCTCCCACTGATCGGCTGCGGTTGTAGTGTCCACCGCTTGGGTTGGCCGCGGCGATCACGGACGTACGCGCGTTCAGATTGCACACGATGCCTGCTTTCGCAATGCTGATACTCTGTTGCTCCATGGCTTCCAGCAGCGCCTGGTAGTCAATGCCCATTTTGTCGAACTCGTCAATGCAACAAACTCCTTGATCTGCCAGCACCAGCGCACCGGCCTCCAAGCCGTAGTCGCCTGACGAATCCTTCACCATCGTGACTGTGAGTCCTGTCGTCGTCGTCGTGTTGCCACCGACGTACACTGCTCGCGGTGCCACAGCTGAAACTGCGCGAAGCATTTGGGATTTGCCCAAACCGGGATCTCCGACGACGAGCACGTGCGAATCAGCTCGCGTAAAGCAAGCGGCCTCTTTCTCCTCGGGGTTTCTCGTGCCGCCAAATAGAGCGAGCACTAACCCAGCCTTGACGATCTCATTGCGGTAGATGCCCGGACACAACGAGTGGACAAGTCGGTCGAACACGTTCCCTTGGCTGACGATATCGCTGATTTGCTCGAGATCTTCTTTCGAGAAATCGACGTCTGCAACTTGCTCCTTGGTGGCGTCGCTGGCTCCGCTTTTCGTCGAGTTTTCAACCGAGTTCGCGCAGATATACAGAATGTAGAGACTGTTCGCTTGGGCGCGTTTACCGTAGCGACCACCGTGGATCTCAGAGTTGATGCTCTTCACAATACCAGAGATGGTCACCACGTTGCCAGGGATACAGGAATCCACGAGGTCTTCGTATAGTTCCACTTCGATCTGCAGTCGCCAGGGTATCAGTCATCGCTAAACGGTCTTCCTATACCGTGAACCCTCAATCCTTACCATGCGTGGGATCCGTCCAGGGCCTGCGTCATTGCTCTCCATCTCTTGGACCCTGTATAATAAAGATAAACAGCATCAGCCTTGCTTCCGTAGCATGAACTCGTCGCGTCCACGTACTTGATCTTCTGGTAGTCGACCGTCTCAACCGTCGAGCGGTTCGGCAGCAGCGTCTTGCTTCGACACGGAGAGTGGTCACACTTGCTTGGCGCGCTATAGTTGCCCTCGCGGAACGCCATGGGCGTGACTTCGTTGCACTTGGTGCACACAAACTCGCAGCGGCGCACCAGCGGCTTGATGGCGCTGACGCGGACAACAGTGCCCGTAATGCTCACGAATTGGTTTACGACGTCGGCCTTGAGCGCGGCAATTGGCAGCACAGGCGTGACGCCGTGGAGACGCACGTTGATCTTCGTGTGGTCCACGCGCAGGTTGCGCTGCCGTGCTGGCGAGTCTTCCAGCTCCAGCCGTAGCTCGTGACGCACCAGACACAGCGCCATGCCCAGACAACTGATGACGTCGTCAACGTTTTCATGGAACACAGACTCGAAATCAGGGAACAGCGTCGTGCAGCGCATGAGTTCGCCATAGTGGAGCCACACGACGCTCACCTCGGGCTGCGTGAGGTCGTACTGAGTGGGCAATTCAGCACCAGATCAGCCACCACCAAACCAAATTCACGGGCAATTACTGTACGTACATGTTGCACGAGCGGCTGCCACTGGATGGGGTCGCGAAAGCAGCCGCGGAACGCGTTGGCGGCCTGGAAGCGGCCTTCGCTGTCGTCCACGAGCGAGTAGTACTTGGTGTCGTGGATGTCGTCGGCGCGCTTAACGCCGATGTGGTGGTCGTCCGGGAAGTACTGGCTCCACACGGCGCTGGCGACGGACAGCAGGCTGGAAGACGCGCTTTGCTGGGCGGTGGACGCAGCGCCGCCTCCGCGACTGCGCTTCCCATTGCTGTTACCGTTGCCATTCGGCGGCGGCGAGCGACGTGGCAGTGGCATATTCAAGCTGGGGTTGTTGGAATTGGCGCCAACAAATCCCTTGTTTCGTGAGTTTCGGTCGTCCCGAATATAGAAGTGCTGAGTATAGTATGCTAATCAAGATCCGCGTACGTCTGAAATTATTATCGCTGTTGGAGGGAAAGATCGTCTATATTGCTATATATTACATAATAGAGACTAGTCCATTCCCTGGAGTGTCGACGTTGGGTGGGAACAACACGAAGGAGCCGAGTCCGCTACCGGCGCCTCGTGAGGCGGGAGTCAGCTCTAAAAATACACGGAAATCATCGACAAATCCTCGAACCATACGGAAAGTCTAAATACCGATCGACATCCACTTGGAAATCACAGGAAAGTTTCTTGTATATCCACAGACACCCCTATTCATCAACAGAAAAGTCATACTACATGGCTCAAAATATCACGTACGTCAGCGCTTGTGGTGGGTCAACGTGGTCCGACGGTCCACCGTACACCGGTGGCTCTCAGGCCTCTGACCCGAAGCCCTCCCGCGACAGCCACGTCAGTTTGTCAGGAGAATCAGAACCGATGATGCCGTTCGAGTATTTGTG
>JAADXI010000498.1:0-20045 GCA_023337615.1 Pythium brachiatum | reverse complement strand
GTCGGTCTGGCCGAGCGAGCTGGCGGCGATGGCCGCGAACGCGACGATAGAGGCGATGCGAGCGACCATGGTGGTCTTGTGTTTGTGTGAAGGAGGGTGGAGGGTGGAGACTTGAGTGGAAGAGAGCAAGATGCAGAATGAGAAAGTTGGAAGCCGCTGCCAAGCGCCGATAGGAATGCTCCCCTGATCGGTCTGGTGAAGTCCTCCTCGTGGCCTTGCTTGTCCTTCTGGACGTGGACGCTGTGAAGCGGTTAAGGCGGAGGTAAGCTACGTTCGTCCAGTGATCGGCGACGAAAGATCATCCGGATACAGGATGCGGATCCGTCAGGATTGGATCTGATTATCGCCGCAAAACCAGGTCAATAGAGAAGGCGAGTGGTCAGGAGAGTAGCACTCAACCGCGGCATCTGACATCCCCATGAGCGCGTGACAGGACGTCCTTCTGCTAGAAGCTCGAGCATGATGGCAATCATGAAATGGACGCCTCTCCCGCGAAACGCCCGCGCATGATGTGGATGGGATCTTGCTTCCGTGGGTATTGACGTCATGTAGATCCGTTCAAGATGGTGGGGCACCAAGGCTTTACAGCCACTTATCATCGCCCACCAAGCGTGAAGAAGAGCATTGCACAAGTTCGCATGGGTGACCATCGCGATAGCTCAACATCACTCACCAAGCCGGCTATCTATCCACCGCTTACAAACTGGCAGTGTACAGTATGTCTGCTGGGGTTGCGCCTCCAGGCGAATCCCAAGTTGTGATCCACGATTTCCATGCGCACATCTTTCGAGTCGGCTTTCTGTGCAGCTCAACCTGACGCTCGTCACCCGGCTGTGTTCAGAAATGCTTGAAAGTGGATGAGCGGACTCGAATCAATTCGAGAAGCTGCACCTGAAATTCAGCGATTCAGGCGGAATCGCTTTGCTGAACCGAATGCGCAAACGGAAAAGCTTTCTTGTTGGCCCGAGGGCACAGTAAGGCAATGTGGAAAGATCGCAGCCTTCGAGAGAGTTGGATGCACCTCAGCAGAAAGCATCGACGACGTGTGGATGAGCGGAGTGCTGGCTGACAGGCTCAACGATCTTGAGTGACACCCAAGATCCTTTCGATCCATGTTGCTGCTCGTTCGTCCTCACCGTCACGGTGACCGTGAGGCTCACGGTTTGGTTTGCTGTGGGAGAAACGAGTGCGTCGTGGGTACCAATACGCACACGGGTCTTGCTTCTTCAAGGCCACCACAGCAGATTCTAACTGCGAAACTCTTATCCAGACGAGAAACTCCATTTTGACTTGAATATTTAGAATAAACTTGTGCCTCACACCGTGGCTTAGTAGCAGATCAGGTAGGTCTTGCTCCACGTGCAGGACGGGTCCACCAAGCACGTCTCTCGGTCCGTCGCTTCGTTACAGCTAGGCGTCGGGGCAGGCGTCGGTCCTTCCGTCGTTGGTTCTGGCGCCGGTGTTGGCGCTTCCGTGACGCCCGTGGCCTTGTCGATCGCGTCCAGTGCGTTGATGAGACCGTAACCGTACTGGTTATTGGGGTACACCGAGTTGTCGGTATCCCCACACGTATCGTCGAGTGCCGGGAGATTCTGGTTGGTCGTGGACGTCAGCAGCGAGCGCACTTCCTCAAACGTGATGTTTGGCTTGGCATTCAGCAGCAAAGCAACAACGCCAGACACGTGGGGAGTCGCCATGGACGTGCCCGAGATCGTGTTGTAGTCCGCGTCGCTTGTGTTCCAGGCTGCACGGATCTCATCGCCAGGAGCCGAGATGTCTGGCTTCACGATCGACGGAGTCGTGAGCGTTGGGCCGCGGCTACTGTAGTAAGCGAGCGTGTTGGTGGTATCCGTTGCGCCCACAGCGATCACGTTCGGGTACTCGGCAGGTGAATTCACGGTGCTACAAGCTGAACCATCGTTGCCGTTGGCGAAGATCGGGATGATGCCCGCGGCAAGCCACGCGTCGACGACCGGCTTGTACGACGCGTCGTTGCCTGGGCCACCGAGCGAGTTGCTCACGAGTTGAGGGGCCTTGGAGCAGTCCTGGTTGGTCCCATCTGGGTCTGTGGGGCACGTCATCCACTGGCCGCACGCCAGCAAGTCGGACTCGGGGCAGTCTTTACCACGGCAAGCCTTGCAGGAGATCCACGTCGCGTCAGGAGCGACCCCGACTCCCCCGGAGCCGGCCATCGTGGACAGTGTGTGGGTACCGTGGCCGTTGCTGTCGTACGGGATTGTAGCCTTGTTTTCAGGATCGTACCAACTGTGGGTGTCGCGCTGGTTATTGCGGATGGTCTCGTGGCTAGCGCGGACGCCCGAGTCGATGTGGCCGACGATGATACCTTCACCGGTGTATCCCCTGGCCCAAAGGTCGGGCGCCCGGATCCGCTGCACTCCCCACTCAGCTGAGGAGACATCAGACGCCGTCGTGTCCGCTGTCGTGTTCACTGCCTTTGGCTCGAGGATGGTGAACACCTTCTCCTCGCGAAGCTCGACAACCGACGACAACGTCGCCAGCTTCTCCACGAGCGCGAAAGTCGCGTCCTTGAAGATCATGGTGTTGGAGATCCACAACTGGTGGCTCGTGGAGAACAACGCTTCAACTGAAGCCGACTCTTTGACGAGCATTGACGCAACTTCGCTCTGCGCGGCCGCAGTGTTGAGTTGCAGCGCTGCGACAACAGCAGCGATCTTGGCGCCACGGTCGGCGTAGCTGGCCTCGTGGACCGTCTCGATTGGGTTTACGATCGCATCCTTGAACGTCGCAACCAGGTTGATGGTGCCCTGCTCTTGAAGAGTACGGTGGACGCTTCTGTGGATGCGAGGAGCAGCCTCAGTCTGGCTGAAGGAGCCCGCAGCGGCGGCAGCGAAGGCAACGATGGAGGCGATGCCTGTGACCATCGGGGAAGGTGGCTTGCACTGTAGAGTGAAATGAAAAATGAGAACGACGGTGGAGCGGAGGGCGGAGTCGCCCCCACGAAGATCGTGGTGAACCGGCTCATGGTGGCCTCACTTTGCACGTGACTCGTGACGTCCAAGCCACAGGATGTGCCGGTGAGACTGATCACTTTCTGATAATGGCGGCATAACCGGGGGTATGTTGATGTTCATGTGCGATGATCATGGATTCCAGGAGCTTCAGGATGGAGATGCGATGCCATGAGCTGGACCCTGAACTACGCTGAAGGCTATGACTCGTGGGAATGCTGTCCGAGTGCAAGCTCATTCACGGCGAACTGGCAAGTCACTCACAGCGACGGCGAGTCACAATGCGGCTGTTAGCGAGTCGCGGCAGTATCAGCAACAGCCACACCGTGACTCACCTTCTGCAGTGTACAGTACAGTACTTCGAAGTATCGGTTTGAAGCGAGGGCTCACACTCTCTTACAAGACATGTGGGAAGATCGCAATGACTAGCGAACCCGATCTCCTGTTCTTCTGACCGCAATACTCATTGGCTCTTGCAGGCTCTCAACAGCGCTGCATCCACCACTATCCGCGTAAGAAGTGGAGTGTTGTCTCCAATTTACACAGGCAGTTGATGGTGTAATAGAGGGTCGAAGACTGGCGCAGGCAGTGTCCTTTGCCGATGATGACCTGGTATATGAACGGTTTGCTGGTGACGAGGAGGCTGTATGACCAGTACAGGCAACCTTGTGGACCCGCGGAGACACGATTCCGCTCATGCGCGCATCGCATTGCAATCTCTAGCGGCAGTGCGTTTGCGGATCGCTACCACAGCCAACATCCCAGTCTCCTGGAAACTCAGTTGTGGATCCTACAACGATAATCGTGAGCCTTCGTGGGCGAGGGAAAGACTTCGACAGGAACTGGAACTCCCAGCTAAGGCTCCCACTTCGTGCGATCATGCACCTACGCATACGGTGGTCCCAGAACGCCCACGAGGGTAGCTCTAGCCACCTTTCTCACGGTGCTTTTCTTGACGAGCTGCCACTAACTTCTGCATTTGCCTTCGCACGCGACTCGATCGAGTCTTGCTGTACAGCACGCCAGCTTCAATGAGTTGCTTCATGCGTGCACTACCGTACAGCACACTACTACGACTATCAAGTGATGGAGTCGGAGAGTTGTTGCGGTGCAGCGTGTGCTCCCAGGTGCTGTGCGTGCGCACCTGGGAGCTCTCCACTTCGGCAGCTCACGTTGGCTGCCGAACGTGCCTCCCCTCCAGCCTGCGCGACACAAACGTCGCATTGCGAGCACGAAGAAGCCGGCGTTCGCACGAACGCATCACCGTCCAGTGTCCGAGTCACAGACTGTGCATTGTTATCTCACAGGATTCAGCTCAGCGATCCGAGAGGTCACGCTTGACAGCTCTATTATCATGTGGCATCGGGTGGTCGCTACTCCCACTGCCAACCTCTACACATTCCACTTGGTTGTTTGTACTTGATTTCACTATGTTGCAGGTGTTCGGAGCTCGCCACTGACCAATGCTGAGCTACCAGCTGCCGAGTATTCAGTCTACGCTTTTCTGACTCTCGACATCTTGATTGAAGTATGCTTGTCGGCTTGCCGGCCTGTAAAGTACCGGCTCGAAAACCTGGTGCTGTGCAGGGTGGGCAATGGCGAGCTGGATGACAACATCCGACTCCATGGAGAAGCGAAGCCTTGCTGGTGATGAGGCTGGTGAGGGAGCTTGCCGCGCCGTGTTTTCTGCGGATGGCATTCCCAATCTTACCGGCATCTCCTCTCATCTCCATTAACCAACCATGAAGTTCTCCACCGTCTTCATTGCCTGCGCCGCGCTCGCGTTCGCCTCCGTCTCGGCCCAGGGTGCCGGTGAGGTCAAGGGCGTGCCACTCGTGTTCGACGCGCCAGTCTCGCTGCGTCAGGAGACGTTCATTAAGGGCGACGCGATCATCCACAGCCGCTCGGAGAACCTCGCGACCTCCAACATCGCTGTCCCAGACTCGAGCAACCCGTACACCAAGGTCCAGGGCACTGGCATCGTTGGCAACGCGTTGTCCACTGACGACAGCGTCACGAGCAACAACTCGTCGTCGTCGGCGTCGTACACGGCTCCTCTTGCGATTGGTGGCTGCGCTGTCGCTGCTGTCGCCATCGCTGGCTTTGTGTTCATGAAGAAGCGCAAGCAGGCTGCTCAGGAGGACGAGATGGACGACGCGAAGACCCCAGCGGGCGACTCGCCTCTCGACCAGATCGTCGAGTACAAGAACGACATGCAGACGCCAGTGTAAGCGTGTTCTCGTCGTCGATGTCTCCTCAATATTTACCGTTCCCCACCCCAGATCGTGCCGATCGTCGCGTCCAGCCATCCAGTATGCCAAGCGTTGTGCGTAAAACTGTAGTAGTTGTGTGAATCCATACGTAGTAGAGAGATGTCTGTAATCTAAGCGGTACAGACTCCGATCCAATAAAGAGATCAACCAGGCGAGCGCACGAAGCCGCCACCAGTAAAACATGTCTTCCTCCCTGTACTTCATCCCCACATCGTTCAGTGCAGACTCCAAAGAGCGACTTGAAGCATTACCGACGTGTTAACACTGGCATACATCCCCTTCACCCACTGGCGAGTCCTTGAATCAAGGGCAATGCTTGATGCCCCACCTTTTCGTTGGAGCTGCTCTGCGGCAAAATGCATACTCCAGCTTCTGCATGCACGCGAGCAATGGGTCGCGCATGCACACACATGCTACGTAGTTCTACTATTTAGCATTCGCTGGTTGTTACTGCATCCTCCTTCCTGAACCAGGTAAGGCCTCACTGCAGCGGATGAATCGTCCGCATTCCTCACCAGGAGATCCTTCTTCCGTTGGATAGCTCTTCATCATTTCAGCCAAGTGAATATCGAACCACTGGATGGATCTTGTTCTACGAAGCGCCGCTGTCTCATTGCGCAATACTCAGTGACTCACCAATTTACCAAAGCTAGACACAAAGGAAGCGATTCGATACAAAACACGATGCATTTGATAATCTTACCCCCGAACACCCAAGCTATCTCTCCTTTTTTGGCATTGATTAAGACGACGACTCGACGCTCGAACTTCCTGTGCTTCCAGAACACGGTATGTTTCCCCTCCAACATTTTCTCTGGGTGTGTATCGCAGCCGTTTCATTCGCGGACCCGACTCTTCATCCTCGACGAGGGGTCGTCTATATCTTCTCCGTCGTCTTGCTCTCTGATTTGCGGTTTTTCTACACCTCCTCTATCTTTTGGCTCAACTCAGTTTTGTTGGCGGTTGTTGGTGTTTCCATGCCATTCGTCCGCATCCCATCGTCCTGACGTGCTGGTTGTCACCAGCGCCAGTTCATGCGCGAAACGCCACACGCCCCCCATCCACCACCCGCGTCATCGTCATCCTCATTTTCGTATTCATCTCCTCCTGCTTCCTCACTACCTCACGCGACAGGCGACGCACGTGTCGTCCTCTGCATCTCAGCTCTTCCTTCCTCGTCGCGCGTCGTCCTCCTCGTCATCTCCAGCGTCCGCACGCGTCCATCGTCGCAGCATTCTCCAATCTCCCAATCTCCCATCTTCCTTCCTACCACAATGGCTCCTCAGGTCGTGTTCGGTGTCTCGCCACTTATGGCGTCGCCCCGATCACTGCTGAAGAACATGCCGGCGTTTGAAGTGCCGTCCATCGCGCACCAGCTCGCGCCGGTCGCGCCCACCGCTACGCGCCTGTATTTATGCCGCCACGGCCAAACCGAGTACAACCGCCAGCACAAGTACCAGGGCCGAGGCGTTGACACGGTGCTCAACGGTGCAGGACTGCTGCAAGCCACGTGCCTGGCCCACGCCATGCGCAACGTGCCGCTCAGCGCCGTCTACAGTAGCACGCTGCGCCGCGCGCGCGAGACCGCTACGATCGTGGCCAAGTTCCACGCCAAGCTCGAACTCGAACACTACCGCGACTTGGAAGAGATGAGCTTTGGCGTGATGGAAGGCCAGGACCACGCGCTGTTCAACGGCCAGGTCCACGACATCCACGAGCAGTGGCGCCATGGTGACTACACGGTGAAATTCCCATCGGGCGAGTGTCCGCTGGATGTCGTCAAGCGTGGTGCCACCAAGATCAACGAGCTCATGCAGCGCGCCATGGGCGGCGACCACGTGCTCATGGTCACGCACGGCCGCTTCAACAAGGTGATCCTCACGCAGCTGCTGCACGGCTCGCTCGAGAACATGCACGAGCTCACGCAGGACAACACGTGTGTCAACGTCGTGGACTACGACCACGTCACACAGAGCTACCACGCCGTCGCGCTCAACAACACCATCCACTTGCCGCAGACGCTCACTGCCTAGCGAGTGTGCTTGCCTATGTATTGCGGCGCCCAAGCCGATCGATATTTTATAACTAGAGATGGATGTATTCCTGTGCTGAATAGTGTGGATTTCGAAAATCGCAAATATATTTGAAGTATCTCTTCGTGTCTGCAGCTCCTGCCCTTCCCTCCACTTCCTCTGCCCGCTCTTCTTGACTCTCTTCTTTCTCACTCGATTGCGACGACTTCAACTATAGAGGCGTCTTGTCTTCCGCACACGCGCTGGTCGTTTATCGGACCATGACGATGTCGTCGATCTTGAGGATCATGCGCACGCACTCGGTGGCGAGCGCGATCTCGCTCACACTCACGAGCAGCGGCTGCAGCACGTTCAGCTCATACATATCACTAATCGATCCTTTCCGCACGTTGATGCCCATGCTCGCGTGGCCCTGCGCGTGCTTGGCGCGCAGCTCCGTGACGATGCCGATCGGGTGGAGACCGGCGTTCTCCGCGAGCGTGTACGGGATCACCTCCAGCGCCTCGGCAAAGGCCTGCAGACAGTAGCTGGCCTGGCCCGTCAGCGTGCGGCCGTACGCCGCGATCTTCTGGGACATCTGGATCTCGGGCGCACCACCTCCGCAGATCAAGAAGCGCTTCTTCACGAGCGAGCGCACGACACACAGCGCATCGTGGAGCGAGCGCTCGGCCTCTTCCAGCACGAGCTTGTTGGAGCCGCGCACGAGGATCGACATGGTCTTGCCCTGGTTCTCGATCTCCGTGATCTTGACGACCTTGTGGCCGCCCAGCGTCTCCTCCTGCACGAGACCAGCCGAGCCAAGCTTGTCGGGCGTCAGGTACTCGATGTTGGCGACTGGCAGACAACCCAGCGTCGTGGCGATGTGTTCAATGTCGTTGCGCTCCACGTCCGTGATCACGCGGATGCCCATCTTGGCGAGAAAGTGCAGCGACAGATCGTTGGTCGCGTCGCGCAAAATGCTCTTCTGGATCAGCAGCACGTTCGCGCCCGACTTCTTGACCTTCTTACACAGGTCGAGAATGTACTTGCGCTCCTCACGGAGGATACGGTCCATAGCGGCGTAGTCGTTGATCACCACGTTGCTCTCCATGTCCGACTTTGGCGCCGACAGACAGAACTGGATGAGCGCGATCTTGGCGTTCTCGATCATCGTCGGCAGGTTCATGGTCGCGGCCTTGTCAAAGCCCTTGTTGAACACCAGACCCGTGACGAGCTCCGAGTCGTCGATCGTGCCGCCCTGCTGCTTCACGACCTTGATGGTGTTCAGGTCCACGTTTGTGGCCGTGGCGATGTCAATGACCTTGAGCACAGCGTCCACAGCGATAGGCGAGAGACGGTCCGAGTACTCCGAGATGACCTTGGACGACAGCGACGTCGTCACGCACTTGATCAGCTCGTCGCGGTTCGCGAGGTCCACCGGACGCGCAATGCTCTCGAGGATCTCCTCGGCCTTGCGCGCGGCCAGGCCAAACGACTCGGAGATGTTGGTTGGGTGGATGCCCTTGGACAGCAGCTCCTCACACGCGCCCAATAGCGCGCCGGCGATCACGCACACGCTCGTGGTGCCGTCGCCGGCCTCAATGTCCTGCGACTTGGAGATGTCCACGAGCATCTTGGCCGTCGGGTGGTACACCTGCATCTGCGAGAGGATCGTGGCGCCGTCGTTCGAGATGAGCACCTCGCCGTTGCCCTGCTGGATCATCTTGTCCATGCCACGCGGACCGAGACTCGTGCGGATCGCGTTGGCGATGGCTACGAAACACCAACAAAACGATAACAAAACGCCAACGTTGGTCAGTGGATACAGATTACCAACAGAAAATGGAGGAAAACGCCAACAACATGCAACGCTAAAACCAACATCGCCATGGAGGATGGCGTGGGATTGACGTGGGTTGGGGAGAAGCGCACCTTTGGCAGCGATGATGTTGGACATGCGCACATCCTTCTCCTTCTGCTTGCCGCGGAGGGTTTCACCGCCGGTGTTCGGGCGGGAGATCGTCGCGACGGGGCCAGACATGGTGCAAGATGGAGTAAAAAGTTGGTGTTGGCGTTGGTTGTTGGTCGCCTTCCCCTGCGGATTTTCCTTCCACAGTTTGGGGTCACAGTCGTCGATCTTTTCTTGTGGGGAATGAGTGGGGACTCGACCACACGTCACGGTGGAACAGATTTTAGCCAATCAGAGAGCAGATATTTTATTCAAGCGACCTTCACGCAACATCCATAGTTACCCCATGTCGATAATTCTGTTCGAGTGTCGAGAATTCCCGTCTCTTTCCTCCTGTGTGCCACACCACCGAACGTACCGTGAGTTCTGCACATGGGACCTTGGACCGGTGGGAGTATCCGAGCGGAAATGAGCTCTTCGCGGCGGCGGTCGTCGCCCAGCAACGGCGACGCTGCAGCGTCTACAGTACGACCAGCAGTCTCTTCATTTACGTCTTCGTCCTCCACGCGTCGCTCGCGCCACAACGGCTCGTCCTCGTCGTCTACTTCGTCCAAGAAGCGACGCTATGAAGACATCGAGAACCGGTGCCGCAATCCGTATTGCGGCGCTGAATTGGAGAACAAGCACCAGCGCTACTGCGATACGAGTCGCATGTGCCAGCTGCATCGAGGCCTCATGCTGAACTGCGCGTGGCCGAACGCGCCGTGCGACAACGACGCGAATACAATGAAGGAAGAGACGACGACGACGAGTCGCCGCTCGTCGCTGACTGCGGAAGCGTCTGCTGACGCCCCCACGGCTGTGGCTGCAGCTACAGCGCCACCACGAAGCTCAGCGACTGCGACTGCGAACGCCGACAGGAACGGCGATGTTGCGATGGTGGGAGGCGATAAACGGCCACGAACAGCGACGCCTCCGCCTGTCGAGACCACAACGAAGAGACTCAAACTCAACAATTCCAGCAGTTCCAGCGCCAGTACTAGTACACCAACGGCTCCTATGGCGACTGTGGTGACGGCAGCGCGGCAGGTGAAGGCGGCGGCGATCGAAGTGGTGCCTCTGGGCATCGGCAGTCGCGGCGGAGGCGGTGGACGCTACGTGCAGAGCGGCAATCGATCCACTGGCGCGCCTTCGCTGCCTCCCCCGAGCGTCTCCACCTCCACAGCAAGTGATGCGCCTCCTGGGCGTACCCCTTCGCCACTGCTGCCTTCTCCACGTGGGGTGTTGCCCCCGCCAGGGTCCTCGCTTGCCCCACCTTCACGAGTATTATCTCGAGCCAATTCGCTGCCAGTCACGACGACCAACAAGAGCCGAGACCCACGCGTGCGGTTCGCTCCTACGCCAGCAGCAGCAAGCAGCAGCGATGCAGATGCAGCACCAGGGAACGGCGGGATCCGGCTGATCTCCACTGCTGACTACTTGAATAGCCGACGCAACAGAGTGGCTGGAAATGAGCCGTCGACGACTGGTGCTAGCAGCAGTAACTCCTCAACAGCGTTCACGGATACGACGTCGCTGTCTTCTCGGCCTGTAGACTTCCATCGGTCGCTCGAGCGGACCTCGTCCGCTTCGTCCATGGCCAACATGGATGCCAGAGGCGGCTCTTTTGGAAATAGCCACAGCCACAATGGTCCGAGCGACGCACCAAGAACGTTACGACGAGCCCATAGCGACACCACGAGCTACGAGCCAGCCAAGACTGACCGGTATTCTCCACATGGACAACAGGACGCACAGCGGGATCGACCCCATGACTACAGCGGTGGCTATCACGCTTCGAGTTCAGCAGCAGGAGACAGACAGCACGCGGATCACCACCACGACCGATCCCAGTACCCACAAGATCGACCTCCGCTCTCGCGCACGTCCTCGTCGACGTCCGTGACGTCGTCAACCTCTCATCCGAGAGGTCCCGACAGTGGGTCCGCCCCTGCTTCGTCGCACCGCTCGCCGTCAGCACCGAGCATGAGCCGAGCCGAGCGTCTGTTTGCCACCGCTGTGCTTCGTCCAACGTTTTCGCATTGCGACCCGTTTCTCAAGCTCATGATCACACGCATGGCGAGCTTTTTGCCGCACACACTGTCTCCGATTCGCAATAAAACGACCAAGCCACGGACCCAGCAGTGGTACATCGATCGCGCCCAGAACGTGCAAGAGTATTGCGGCAAGTTAGTCGAGGTAGATGCGAGAAATGGCGCCGGGAGTTTGACTATGGCAGGTCGGGAGTGGCTATCGGTCACGGGAACATCGACGTCGGTCATGTACCACGAGCTGCTGGAGAAGGCGTTGACGGAAAGTGAGCGATGGCGCGATATGATCCTGGAGTTCCACAGGATGCTCGAAGAAGATGCGCGTCGACTCGGTGGACGCGCAATTCCTGGCGTGACGTTTTTGAAGTTCTGGTCGACGATGAAAAAGCGAACGGCTGAAAAGGCCTCGGATTTTGAGTTCCAGACAAGCTTCACGGCAGGAAGAGAGCATTACCACTGGACGTTTGTGGTGGGCAATGTTGAACTGGGCAGCGGCTCGTCCAAGGAAAAGCTAGCAGCGTTTAAGGAGGCGGCTTCCAGCGCAGCGCTTTTTGTGAAGAGCCTGGTGCTCCTTTCTGACAAGGAGAAGCATAACGTGGCCAAGCAAGATTCACGCAGTGTCTCCGATCGAACGAGTTCGCGATGTGGACGAAGCAGCCTCGATGACCGAGCTGGTGCGGAGAGCTCTTCTCGAAGATCGTCCCACAGGTCCGATCATGTATCGTCTGATAGAACCGCTGCAGGCTCTGGCCCCGTGCCGGTCGTCACTGCTCATGGTGCCGTCGCAGCTTCGGCCACAGCCCCCGCGCCAGCACAAACACCAGTTACCAGCGCGACTGCAGCGGTGGAGAGGATCGTGGAGGAGCCAACAGCGGCTACGGGAGGAGAAGAGCGGCTTCGCAGCGATTCGTGGACTGAGCCGACTGAACTGAAAGCGAAGTTTTCACCTGACGTGCGATCGGCCAGCGACAATGACAGCGACAGAATGAGCATCAGTGACGACGGTGAGTGTGATGGAGAACAAACACGCTTGACGATGGTACTGATGGGTATGTGCTGTATGAACAGAAGACAATGCCGCTTCAGCGAACAGCTCCGCATCTTCGTCAACCGCTGTGACGACCGATACTGCTCCCGCTAGCGCGGCGACTGGTGCTAGAGCCTCTGTAACGAAGGCAGTGTCAGTGCAAGCTAACGTACCAGCGCCGGCACCCCCAGTGTCCAAGCCAGAAACAACAACAACACCTGTACGAGCGGCAGCACCGGCTCCGTCACTGCCAGCTCCGGTACAGACTCTAGCACCAGCACCAGTACCCCCAGTACATGCTCCAGTACCAGTGCCAGTATCAGCTCCAGTATCAGCTCCAGTGCCAGCCCCGACCGCGCCGACCGTCGCGGTCACTATTCCAGAAGTTCCGCCTTCCGTTTCGGTGCCGTTGGCATCACCCCCGTGCCGCTTTTGTGTCGGCATCCAAGCCTCGAATCCTGGTGCGAAATGCCTGCGGTGCCAGAAAAGCAAGACCAAAGCCCCTCCCTCCAAGTCGGCCTCGCACACGATCAACTCGTTGCATTCCATGCTCATGACGCCCGTGGTACGTCCAGTGGCCTGCTGCGATATGGATATGGTTGCATGATTCTATTTTCTAACTTGGAGTTATAGCACTATGCTGCCCAGGCATTTTCAGCGATGACGCGTCCCGCTGCGGTAGCTACTGCATCCTCCACCTCTTCCGTCAATGTCGTCGAGTCGCTGCCATCATCGGCGTCCAGCACGCCCCGAAACGAGTCCAAGAAGTGAGCTGGTGCCTTGTGAAAACAATGAGACGGAGAACCGCTGGAGACAGACACGCACACAGAGAGGTAGGTCGCAAATCCAGTGGTCCGGTTGTTCAATATTTAAAGCAACATGCAGGTCATCTTTGTTCGTCGTTCCGCGTGGGTTTCGTTCTCGACGCCGTCGCTCGCTGTTGATCAGCCTCGCACCTCTCGCATCGTCTCGCTCATATCCCAGATCATGATCGCGCCTTCGGCTCCGACCGTCACGACTTCCTTGCGGTCCGGTGAGATCTTGACGGCGTTAATGGCCTCGCTGTGGCCCTTGCCCGTGGCCACGGTCTCGCCATTGTCGTAGTGCCACACCTTGAGCACGCCGTCTCGTCCGCCCGTGACAAACAGCGAGCCGCTGTGCTCGATATCCATCGCCAGCATCTCCAGCTCCGAGGCCTCCTCCAAGATCCGGATGGCCTCCCCGTCGTACGAGTCAAAGTACGTGATGCGGCGGTCCGAGCCGCAGGTGAGCATCTGCGATTCGTCGGGATGGTACAGGATGCGGCGGAAGACCGTAGACGCGAACATTGCCTGCGTGCGCACGAAGGTCTCGAGGTTCCACACGATGCACGAGCCGTCGGACGACGCGCTCACACACGCACTGCCGTCTTTCACGACCTGGATCGAGTTGACGGGGCCGCGGTGCTCCTTGAGCGACGCCTCCATGGTCTGGCGCGACGCCGAGATGCGCCACACGCGCACGCGTCCGTCCTTTCCGCCGGTGATCAAGCGCCACTCTCGTCCCTGAGCGTGGGCGTTGCCGGCGACGACCGAGATCGCCGTGACGCCGTCGTTGTGGGCGTCCTGGATCACGAACTTGAGCTTGCCGCTCTCGGGAAAGAACGCGCGCACCTTTCCGTCGTCCCAGCCACTGACGATCGTGCTGCCGTCGGGCGTGAGGTCGATGCAGTTACAGACCAGGTTGGGAACCTGGATGCGCAAAATCTCCTGCATCTTGCGCGCGTTCCAAATGCGGATATCGGTCTTTGAACACGTCACGAACAAGTGCGAGTTGTCGTCCTCGCCGCGCTGGCGGCTCTGCGGGAACACCACGTCGTTGATGCTGCCATAGTGGCACGTGGAGCGCAGCTCGGCCTTGAAGCTCTCGGGCTGGAGATGGAAGTTGTAGATGTTGGAGTTGCTCGTGCCAGCGTAAAAGTCGCCGTGCTTTCCTTCGGAGATCGACGTCACGCCACCCATGAGCTTCTCCACAAATTCGGTTGGGATCGGCGTGGTCTTGACGGACGTATCGTGGATGGAGCCAATGCGCAGACATGCCAGCGTGCCGTCGCCAGCGCCGAGTAACACGAAGCGCTTGTTTTCCTCGTCGTCGTGGACCAGAATGCTCTGGATCCCCTGGCTGAATCGCTCTTTCGTCGTGCGGTTATAGCGCGGTTTCTGCGTGCCCACGGGCGGAAGCATGCAGTTGGCTTTGGTCAAGTCACAGTCCAGGAAGATCTCGAGCAGATCGCCAGTCTTGGTGCCGCAATACGCGACCTTGTCGTCCGGCGAGACGCCAACACAGGTCACAACGCGCTTCAGATTGCCCAGATTCGCACGCAACGCGTGGAACTTGCGGTGCTTGGTGTCCACGCGCCACACGGAGATCGTGTAGTTACCGCCCGTGACCAGCAGCTCATCGTTCGTGCCCATACAGAAGCCCCGTACGACCAGCGTCGAGTCGTCGCCCGACGGCGTGCCGCAGATCGGCTCGCCGGTCTTCATGTTCCAGCACACCAGTGCGTTGTCGTCCTGGCCGCCGACGGTAAAGAGGAAGCTGTCGCGCGCCGAGAACGCCACGTCCTGGACCTTGCCCATGTGCAGTACGAGCCGGAACAGCACGGTGTCGCTCTGGTCGGTCTTCTGGGCCATTTGCTCGGTGGCCTTCTGGAAGTCCCACACAATGACAGGCGCCTTGTTGCCGCGGCTCTTGCTTTGCTGGCCCGTGGCGAGGCGCGTGCCGTCGTTAGACAGCGCCAAGCAAGTGATGATGTCCGTGTGGCCGCGTAGGAATGCCTGCGCGTTTGTGCGCAGGTTCTTGATCACGACTGCGAGCCCGAGCGAGTAGACCAGGTACTTTCCGTCGGTCGAGTACACGAGCGTGTTGAAGTAGTTGCCTGACGATACCAAGATCCACAGAAACGCGTGAGCTTTCTCATTCCACATCGACACTATATGAGTGCTGTACCATTGTAGCCGATGACGCGCTTGAGCTTGAGCTCACGGATGTCGGCCATTTTCACGAGAGAAAGCAGCTCGTGGCGAGGTCGCTCAAATACGTAGAAGCAGGCGTCGTGACGAGGCACAGGAGGCTTTCAAACAGCCCCACAACCCGATATTACGTTGGTAGGGCGTTTGTTTGGACGGGTTTGGCCTCAAACCCACACCAGCAAAAGGGCAGTGGTTTCGGCCGCGAAACGACGCGGGTCCATGATGGGGCGGAATGGCTACACAAGTTTCTATCTATCCATGGTATCCGTTATCAACCGGCCATGGCTACATTGAAATGCCTCTCTTGCTCTAGTAATCGTTGTCGCGGGCGTCACGACGCGCCTTCTTCACCTTCTTACGGAGGCTTCGCTTCCGACTGAACGCTCCGTCAAGAGATCCACGGCCAGCGTCTTCGATCTTGGACAGCACAAGCTGGTTTTGTTCAGTGGCGATACTGGAGACCTTGCCGTTTGTGCCAGCGCGAGCCGTGCGGCCGATGCGGTGGATGTAGCTCACGACGTCGTTGGCAAACTCGTACTGCACGACGTGACGCACAGTCGTAGTGTCCAGGCCTCGCGCCGCGATGTCTGTACAAACCACGACGGCGTTCGCACTGGGATCTTGCAGCGTCTTGAGCACTTGTTGGCGCTCGTCGCGGGAGATCTCTTTGTGGTACAGCAGCACGTCCATCGTCTTCGTGGTAGTGAGATACTGGTGCAGTGCGTCCGCACTCTCAATGGAGTTGGCAAACACGAGCGTGTTGCCGTCGACGGTTGGACTGGCAGATGCGTCCGTGAGGATCTGAACCAACAGCTCCATCCGCGGCAAGTCCGACTGTGTATCGTCCAAATGGTGGACAGCGATATCGAGACGCGGCAGCGTGCGGTGGAAATCCTACATCAAACAAAACGCTCCGTCAGTCATTCCGCCTACACAAACAGAGACGCGTGGCATCTAACTAGCCCACCTCCGTCACGGCAAACTGCGCAGTGGGGAACTTGTGGTCGATAAAGTCACGGACGGAGCGCTTGCCGTAGTCGGGGATCGTCGCGGCGCTGAAGACGGTCTGTCGGCGATCCGTTGAGATCTCTTGTGCCAGCAGCTCCTGTGCTGACTCGCTGTAGCTGTTGACAGTGGCGTCGTTCTGGAGCGTCCACTGGTTGAGCTCGGCCTTCTTCAGCGGCTGGTTGCGGATCGTCGCGATGATCTGCTTGGTGTCGCGCTCGAAGCCGCCGCCCAGCAGCATGTCGGCCTCGTCCACGACGATGTGGCGTGTGAACGCGAAGTCCCGGGGCCTGGTGGCCCGCAGCAAGGCCTTGGGCGTGGCCACGAGCAGCGGACACACGCGCTGCGGCAGAAGCTGGTTCGTGGACGACAGCGCAGACACGTAGCGATCCGCGTCGCTGTCCAGCGCGCGCAGCACGGCCATGATCTGGCCCACGAGTTCCTGCGACGTGGTGAGAATGAGCGCGACGGGACGGTGGATCTCTTGCATCTCCAGCGGATGGCGACGCAGGTGCTCGAGCACAGGCACCAAGTAGGACAGCGTCTTGCCGCCGCCCGTCTCCGCCGCGATCACGACGTCGTTGTCGCGTAGGATCAACGGAATGGCCTGGGCCTGAGCGGGCGTGGGCGTCGTGAGACCCATGGACGCGAGCTTCTCAGTCAGCTCAGCGCTGACACCCAGCGCGTGGAAGCGACGCTGGCTGATGAGGCTGATGCTGGAGGAACGCGTAGCATGGGAGCGCTGCAGAGAGCGGAGCGTAGAGCTGCGGAACATCGCGAGCGATGCACTTCAACACGTCGCGCTCAATTGTGGCAATTGCGGTTGTTGCTGTTGCTGGTCATTGGAGCTGGTTGGTGAAGATGGATAATGGTCTTTGATTGGTGGAAAATAGGGCCTTGAGTGCGTTTGATTGGTTTATTCTACGATATATGATAAGAGCTGCTCGCGGGTGACGAGGTCAAGTTGGCCAACACGGGCTTCCACTGCGGCTTGCAGTGTTGCGTCCTGTAGCACGAGAGCACCGATACGCGTGCGAAGGCCTTGTCGGTCTGCAGGAAGGAGGCATGGTGGTAGAGTTAGCAGTGGTGGGCTGATCACTGGTGGTAGTGGTGGTTCGTACCTGAGAGACGAAGCCCGGAGCTGAGCAGCACTTGGAGATACTGACTGGCGAATGCTTGCGAGTGGGAAGCGAACATGGCTGCCAGCCACGGCTCCAGTATGAAGAGCTGGCTTGGTGGCTGGGATAACAGCCACGCTTCAATGGTCTTGATCATCTCCGTGCGGACGGAAGTGTGGTCGGACGACCAGTCAATGGCAACGGACCAGACGACGGTCTCCTGTTAATGGGAATTCATGATGAGGAGTCAGTCAGCGATCTGAAACGGCACACCTTTGGGCCAAGAGACTACTCGGCCCGAACTACATAAGACCGTACCACAACGTCCTTGTCCGATCGGCGTAGTTGGCCTTCCACACGAGTGAGGTAGTCATGGAGGGAGCCGTTTCCACTGGCATGTTGACTCTCTGACAGTGAGTTCACAGTACAGGCGTTCGCTTGGAGCGTCCTGGCGAGTGATTTGAGTTGTAGCGTGCGGTGCTGGAGCTGGTAGCTGGCGAGTGATGGGATCTCGAAGGCTACCGAGTGCACTGAACGACAAGCGACGTATCGTTAGGACATGGTGAAGCTGCTGAAGACTGCAACTTCGTACCTTGTACGCGCGTCCGCTTTAATCCACGACACGCAGTGTTGGCTACTTTGCCCATGGATTCACGTAACTGGCGTACTTGAAGCTGCTGGATGAAGAGCTCACTAGCATAAGAGAATTCACAGTCTCAGCATGGATCACACTGATGGCAGCCTGACCACGGACGAACCGATGCGATGCGAGTGAGTTTCCAGACGAGACACAGCTGCGCTCAATGAGCTTCTTGAACACAAGCGTCGTGAGGTCAGAACGGCGCGGATGTGCGTGGAGCCACGGACTCGTGAGCACAGCGTCACACAAACGATGAGTCGCTGCGTCCAGAAGCACAAGCGTTAATGGAGACTTCAACTGCAGTTAGCTATGCATGACGTACCATTCTTCAACAGGTCAACAGAGATCCCATCGCTGCGCGCAAGTGGAGACGGCAGCGCCGCGCCGTGGAGATGCTTTGCCAGTGTGCCCTCCAGGTCACGAGTGGCTTCGAGCCCGTCGTTTGTCACCTTTTCTGCGAGCTTTTCCATCACATTTGCCCATGCAAACGACCTCTGTAGTGACTCCAGGGTCCATTCATGCAGCTCCTTCGACTGCGACGCGTTCACGATGCGCACAAACGCCGCGACATGCTCCGCCATCGCCGCCGTGGTGATCGCCATTTTCCCCTTTTTTTCTTTTCAATTTTGGCTCTTCACCCCATTGTTGGATGGTTACAACGTAACCTAGATGGACAACATCCAGGGGGTACGTTTGTTCCATTTGGAGAAGCTGTTCCACGAGACACGCAGGACAAATGGCGGATCGATCTGGATTGGGGCTCTTTGTCCGACCTTGGGAAAAGACTGCGACGCCAGTGGCGACCACCAGCGCCGTCAGCAATGGGTGGTGTCCACGGATCCTGTATGGAGACGTTCTTAAGAATGACGAGGTGGAACAATAGCTTGCTTCTCTTTGCTCGCAAGGATATTCGCATTGTATGATTCTCCATGAAGCGGTATTTTGCAGTGATTAATGGGAGGTGTATACACTGGAATGCATTATGGATCGTCATATCGTTCGAGAGGTCTTGTGAGGCTCAAGTGCTGCACAACACAGTAGGATGGAGCCAATCTCATTCGCTGTGGAGGGCCAGGGTGTTCTGGGGGCATCGTGACAAGCGACTTGAAGTGAGACCTCTTCGGTGGCGCACGCAGACGAGGAGAATGCACGCATTGCGCAGTCATCGATCTCGCTCTCTGCACAGGTCCTTGTATGCCCCCCTGTTCAACCCAACGATATGATATCCACGAACAAAACGAAACATAGCGTTCCATCGATGATATCGTACCCTCCTCCTCATGGAATGGAGACTCACTCAGGGAACCATATCACCTCCATAAAGCTTATATCGGTAGACCGACAGACACCATGAGCGTCCTCTTGCTGTCACTTGAGTCCAACTCGCCAGAAAGATGAAGTGAATGCTCCATGACGAGCACGGCTTCCGCTGAACCGATCGGTTTTCCTCGTCCAACAAAGACAAGAGACCACCAGCTTCAGGCGACGCGCTCCCGGGCACAAAAGCACGCCAGAGGAAAGAACACGATGCTTCTTTAGATGGAAAGTACCAGAGAGCCCTCAGGTCTGGGGATGCGTGGCTCACGGCCGACCGTTGCAACATGGATACGCGCGGGCGGATGGTCGTGGAATCATCGACGGATAAATTCGGAAATTTATGTGCACCACACCACAACGTACTTCAATCAATTGAAGTTGCCTTTCGCTGCCGGAGGTGTCTACCGGTATGAGAGCGATGGAGCCACACTCGTGCAAGAATTGCGAGACTGCTGCATGCACACGTGCTGATTGGCTCATTATCGCTCTGAAGCACTGCGTGGCCTTTGTGCTTCGCAGTAAAACACGAAAGCTGGGGTTTCCCTGTCAGGGAATCGGGATTCCAATCCCTGATCAGGTGTGGATCTTCGATCTTGGGACCATGGCCTGTGGCGACAGAGAGAAGATGCAAGCAGCAACAAGGAGACGCAACG
>JAADXI010000497.1:0-20059 GCA_023337615.1 Pythium brachiatum | reverse complement strand
GCTCAGAGGTAGGATCCAGGCTGCCAGCGAAGCTACGAAATCACGCAGCGGAGCGACGATCCACTTGTGAAACAATCCGACTGCCAGGGATTAACAACAAGAAAAGTCATGTCATCAACAACACCACGCATCCACTTCGTACCTTCTTCGTCACTCGTCGCTGGAGTCTTCGCCTTCTTCGCCTTCTCCTCTTTCGCCGCCTTCTCCGCCATTCGACGGCCGAGAATCCACGACGAAGGTGACGCCACCTCCTCTTCCGTCGGGAGCTTGACCAGCACGTGAATGTTATGGACGTGCTTGTCAGGCTGGCATGGGAAGTAGTCGCTCACTAAGCAACCGCCATACATCCCACGGTCTAGATCCATATACGCGGTTGTGACGCGCGCGTCTTCTCTCGCTAGCGCTTCGTAGTCTGCGTCGGATGTCTTGAGCCATGCGCTGTGCGGACCATCGATGGGCTGGGCGATGAACAAGCGCAGCATACACGGGAGGAAATCGTACATCCCCTTGGCCTGGAGCTCGTTCATGAAGATCCCCACGATCCAATTTTCGTTGACCTCCATGGTGAACACAGAGCGCTGGCCCAGGATCGCACAGCGCAGCAGCAGCATGGTGGAGAGTGTCGATGAGTGAACGGGAATGTTCGCAAATGGTGAGAGAACGGGAGAGGTTCATAACAGCAAACACGTTTCGTGATATACCGGTAGATAATGACAGTGTTGAAGGTATCTTTGGGGCAAATGGGTACACGGCCAATCTCATCTCTTCAACTACCTAAACATGTACATGAATATCTATACTCCACCTACTACTCCCTCCACTTCAGGGTGACCGCAGGATGCCACTCATGCTACCGGCACCGACGTTGCCTGCTGACCCTCCTCCTGCCTTCGTGCTGCTGCCTTTGGCGGCCGTGGGCGACAGCGGCGGCAGACTCACGCGCACTTCGTGGGCGCTTCGTGTGAGGAACTCGAGCAGCGCGTGGCTGCCGCTGATGGACGAGTGCATGATCGCAGCCTGGAGCAGCAGACTCAGTGCCTCCTGTCGCTCCGTAGCCACAGCGCTTCGTGTGCTTGGCAGGAACGTGCGTCCAGGCAGCGGCGGCAGCGCGTCCACGCTGTGGCCTGTCTTCTGCAGCGTCGCGTACAGGTCGCGGAACTCGCTGAAGCGTCGGTACACTGTCCACTGGTACGGCCCGCCGTACACGAGGATCTGGAACACGCTGAACGACAGCACCTTGTCCACGGCGCGGCTGGGCACGCTCGCAGCCGCGTCCTTGTTCTCCAAGTGGCACAGCTCCACCTCCACGGACCGCAGTGGCTGCGTGCGCAACTCTTGCTCTGTGAGGCCTGTCACAAGCGTGTCTTGGAGGTTTCCCATCAGCAGACTCAGATCCACGCGGCCGTCGTCGTCGTAGCCGTGCATACCCGACGCATTGCCCAGTAGAGCGTGTTGCCGTGCTTCGTCCTGCTTCTTCTCGAGGTTTAGCAGCAAGTAGCGCGTCGCACCGAGCTCCACACGCGCCGATGACACCGCCAGTTTGAAGTTGGACGCCGCTGTTTCATCGTCGCACTCGATCTTGTACAACTTGTGCGAGGTCTTGGACTGCGCAATCGTCAGCACCGCCGCGCCGTTCGTCTCCACTTGCAGCGACGAGTCCAGCGCCAATTCCCACAGCTTTTGGCCGCTCCTCGCGTTCAGACACAGCACGCGCTTGTCCGTGAGCAGCAGCATGCCACGTGAGGCCACGTCCACGCCATAGTCCAGGTGGTACACGTAACTACAACGTCAAGAAGTACAGTCAGCATAATCCACGACGCAGTGATATAGTGAAGAGGCAGAACGTACTCGTCCGTGAGATCCAGTGACGTAAGCGCCAGGATCGCACAACCGCGCGCTTCGCGTTCGGAAAATGACACCAGCACGCCATCCGCACTGTAACATGAGCCACATCAGTCAGTTTCGCATCATCAATTCCATCAAGCAGAGCAAGCAGCTCACCATATCCGTCGAGGTAAACGTGCGCGCGTGACCGTCAGCCCGCCGTGTTCGTAGCCACCGTCAATCGCCTCAGCACTCGACTTGGCACCACGCGACAAACTCGTCAGCATATCCAGAAAGCCTGCGGCTGGCTTCACGAACAGACCCGCAAAGCCCTGGCCGATTCCCACGACGAACCCGCCGGCGCCGTCCCGCTCGGCCCCTCGCACAGGCGCCGTGATCACGCCCTTGACGCCGTCCCAAACACCACCTACGAGTCCCTTTCCACCCTCGGCGATCGCGTCGCCCAAGTCGTTGATCTTCTTCTTCTGCCTCGTGGTCTGTCGCTGGCGTTCGACGTTGTACTCGTCGTCCATGGCCAGCAGCGCGATCCCCTTGCCCAGCGTCTCTGTGATCTTGCCGGTCGTGTGGAAAATGCCCACAGCAGTGTTGCGAAGCAAACTCTTGGAGCCCTTGGTCATGCCCGTGCGCAGGTTCTCGATGCGCAGTCCGTTCTCATCCTCCAACAGCATTTGCGCCGGCGTGTAGAAGAAATCTTTGACACCAGTGCCCAACGCACTCACGAGACCGATCGGGTTCCCGAGGAAATCCACCGAGCCAACGATGCGGTACCAACTGCGTAGACCATGGTGCACGTAGTGCTGCATCGTGTAGAAGCCCAGTGTGTGCGTGGTCTCGAGCACATTCTCCAGGTAGAACTCTGGTACCTTGATCGCCGCATTGTCCAGATTCGACACGAGCGCAGCTGCCGCACTGATAAGCGTCCGAAGCACCGACGACATCTCCGGCGACACCAGCGAGAGCAAGTTGGCACGGTCTGTCGTGCTCGTAAACGTCACGTTCATCTTGATCGGACAGAAGAGCAGCCACCGCAGCAGCACCTTGGTATTGCCGCCGCGATGTTCCACGTGAAGCATCGTCAGCGGGAACTCGGGCGTGTTAGGGAATGGCCAGCGCGCGTCGACCAGGTTGAGCGCTGCATCTCCAATCGGGGCCGCTTGCTCCTGTTTCTTAGTGGCCGAAACGCCGCCGTAGCCTAGCAACGACCAGTTGATACCGCTCATCGCCTGCGCCGTCGCCACGAGCACTGCGTCTTCCAGCTTAACATCAAGCTCCTGGAGTTGCGCGAAAATGTACTCGAACTGGACCAGTGTACGGCGCTTCGAGAACACGCCCATGAGCTGGAAAGTCGGCAGCAGGATCCGATCGCTTCGTGCTGTGGTCGCTCCTTCCGATCCAGGTAGCTTGGTCGCATCAGGCATCGCTCCGTTGCTTCTTGTTCTTCCACCGAGCCCTCCGCCATCAGTTGGGGAGCCCGCCAACGACGCCGCCGTCGTAGCTGACTGGTCTTGCTGCACAGTGTCATCTAATCGAATTGGGAACACCATCACCGGGTAGTTCGTATCGAGAAGTTGGTTGTCGACTTGTAAATGGCCAATGCGCGTATTCACAACGTGTCGTCCGTCCGTCACGAGGCCGTAGCTCACTTGGATGCCCGTATCAGCGTGTCGCGCCGACAGCGAGATCGACATGACTTCTCGCGGCATTCTGCGCGGCGCGCCAACGCCTCCGCCGCCGTTTCCATCGTCGACGATGGAGATGAACAAGCCGTGGACTTCTAGTTGAACGTAGGCTCGTAGCTGCTGCTGCTTCTTGAGCTGCGCGTACGAGTTGCGGTGCTCCCACTTCAGCGCGAGGCGAACTTGGCCCACCATAGGACGAGCAGTCGATGAAAAGCTCGCGCTGGCGCTCGCTGTTGGCGCGTACAGTGCGCACAGACACTCACTGACAGTCGACGGCTCCTGTTCTTCCAAATCGTTCAGCGTCTCGACCTTGGATGGCGATGGTGGCGTCGGTACTGACACCCAGGCTTCGCCGATCAGCGTATCGAATCGAGTATCCTCTTTGCTATGGTCGAGATGGTCCATCGTGTCTTCGTCTCCGAAGAAATACAAAAACGGTACGACGCTCAACTCCTGTGCCGCTGTGAGCCCGTGGTCCGACATCTCATTGCGTTTGTACACGCGCACCAACACTTTGTTGCGTGTGTTCTTGTCGGGCTCGCCGCCAGATTCCGCGGCGGATTGAGGAGTCTCAACAAATTCAACACGGCGATTCCATTCCGCTTCGTACCGATCGACGGGTTCGTTAGTCCGGCCCTGTGCGTGAGCCACATGCCCAAACGATGACGGCGGCTGGCGAAGGAACGACAGTGAGAAAGATCCTGGATCCTGGGGATTGAGAGGAGTCGCCGCAGGTCCACACGCGTTTGCGATAGCTCGGAACGACGAGTCTCGATGCAAGTTCACGATCGACTTGTCGTTGACTGCGACGACCGTGTCACCAATGCAGACTTCTCCGTCCTGCACAAGCTTGCCGCAGGGTCCGTTGTACGTCACCCCTTGCACCACGACACGCCCGTTGTGATAAATCAGATCCAGCCCCAGCTTCTCTCCTTTCCTGAACTTGTGCGTCCGCACAAAGCGAGTCTGGCTCGGCCGTTGACCGCGTCCTTGGCTGGGCTGAGGAGGTGGGATTGACTCTCCACTTACAACGGCCTTCTTCGCGACAGACGAAGTCGCCGCACGCGTCGACTCCTTGTATGATACAGTGCAGTACACTTTTTGATCAGCATCACTGTCCATGGCTGTGGCAGTCGAGCCTGTCGTCTCATCGACAACTTCCATGACCGGCGCCATTTGCAGGTTGGAGACTCCCATAACCACGACGCTTAGCACACGCTCGTCGTACGAGGAGTCGTTCGTCATATCGCTTGCTGAGTCGTCCGTCGTGACGGATGGTGCCGTGCTCCCTGCGCGAGAAGACTCTTGTCTGGCCTGTAGCCCCTCAGCTGTCAGTGATGGAGTCTCTGAAGCTCGGGTGCCAATTGCTGGTTGCGCCAACGCTGCTGGTGGCGAACCGTTAGCTGCTGGAGCCGAGGTTCCATCTCCCAACGCCAAATCCACGGACTCTCTTTCGAGCAGCACCTTGAGCTGGGATTTACACCGCACGAGTCGATCGAGCTGAGCTTCGACGCTGTAATTGCGGATAGCGTCCTCCAATGATGTCGTTGAAAGCGTCGGATCTTCCAAGGTGCTTCCCACAACAAGCTGGACGCGCACCATCGAGCGAACACCCACCCCACTCGTAGAAGTAGGCACGAGAGGTACCAAGAGCTCTTGAACACGCAATGGCTGGTGCTGTGGAGCACTGGCTCGGCCGCGCGCTGCTTCCACAAGCTCGCGCAGCGAAATCGTGGCGCTCCCCAACAACGAAGAGCCAAAAATGAGCAATTTGTTGCCTTCACGGACTTCCAGCTCGACACACAGCGGATTAGTTTCCACCATCTCCTCCGCGTTCTCGTCTTGAACTTCCTCATCCAGGGAGAATCGCTGGAACAAGATCTCGGAGCCTTTGCTTTTCTTGATCTTCGCGGGTACCCAACGTGGGAAGATAGCGCGCGCGGACTGCGTGCGTAACGTACGTGCCGCGATTTCTTGGTCTTGTTTTCCTTTCATTCGTGCGCGTACGAATGGCGCGACGCCAGCAGCATTTGTTTCTGGTGGGTAGAGATCTTCCAAGTGGACAGCATCCACAACTCGCATGGCCACGATCAGCGCTGGCCCGGACAGAATCATTGACGAGCTTGCCTCAGCAGCCTCACTTTCCTCCTTGGTCTCCTCTTCCATGTCCGCTGCGTCTGAACTCTCCTTAACATCATTCGCGAATCGAACTTGCTTGCGTTGCTTGGCCTGGTCGCCGTTTTCACCTTGAGCTTCGCCAACCGCTGCCGCACCAATCGTCTTGTGGCGATGGCTCTCAAACAGAACTCGGGAATACCAAAGCACGCTTGCGTTGTATCGTTTCCAGCTGCGCAGCAACGCCGTTCGGCGGCGACGTTTGTGTTCACTCGATGCGCCAGGTAGTACGTCAGTCACTCGCAGCGTTTTCGTTGCGTCTTCCAGAGCGACTTCGACCCAAAGTCGCTTAGGATGCTTTCCTTCACTTTGAATCTCGATCACTGGCAGTCGATGGAGCTTGTCCAGAGCCACTTCAAACGAGCCCACGACACGAGGTGGCGCGACACCACTCGATGAAGTAGCGTTCACGCCGCTGTGCTCGTCCCCGTCGCCATCATCACCTGTGCCTACTGATGCAGTAGACGACGACTGGAACACGGATTGAATCTGGACGTGAAGCACTGGCGCCACCGACGCAGAGAATGGTACGAAGTCGATCGTCTGGAACGGAAACACGCGGTCAAAACCTTCGAATGTGAACGCCGTCGCGTTGCCGTCGCCGCTCTCGGCCCCGCTCGTGTCATTTGCTGGAATCTTCTGCCACACAAAGAGCTCGAACGCTGTACACTCGTTCTTGAGCTTGAACGAGACGAAGTCCTTCACTTGGGATGACTCCACTCCACCATTCTCGAGCCCGTGCGTCTCCTCTTCGGTCGAGGCCTCGAACGTTCGACCTTCCTGGAAACGAACCACGAACGCCGGGTCGTGCAGCTCAACACCTACGTGAAGACTCATACCCGACAGCGCCTCACACGGAGCATCGTCACTCAAGGCCTCGGCATCCGCGAGGGATGCGGCGTGGGCGTCTTCACTCAAGAAGCATGACTCACTGAAGAACGATGACGCTTTGGCGAGTGCCCGATGCAGTCGAATGACGAAGTTTCCAACAGATGTGACTTCGAATGGCAGACTCCACTCTGAGATACCGTGTGGTGTCGAGCACTCGTCTTCCTTGGCCTCTTCGTCGCCATAATACTCTCCAAAGTCGCCGTCGGTGCACTGCCGCTTGAGACACACAAACCTCAACTGAACGCGGTTGCGGAGGCGGGCATCATTCCAATGGAAGAAACAACCCTGTCGAGGACGAAGTGTGATCGCGTTGGCGTCTTCATCACGCTCTTGCTTGATCAGCAGCTGGAAGCGGTCCGACGTGTTAATGAAGTAATAGCGCGGCACGAACGTCACGACAGTAGTACGTGAAAAAATGGACGGGCCTTGCTCGATCATGACACCGATGTCGAACTGCTTGTGAGAAATCGGTACCGGAGACATTTCGGACAGTCGTAGTGACGGCAGCATGCTCATGGCGCCCTGTTTCGCGCTCCGATCACCAGCTCGAAGCGTGATTTGGCCGCGAAGACCGACGGTGCCGATGTCAAAGGCCTTGGATTCGACCTCCGCACTCGAGTCTTGCTCTGAGGTGCGCACGCCAATCTTGATCTTGGGTGTCGCTTGCGATGCGTGCTTCAAACCGGAAAAGAGTGCAACTGGGGCGTGGCGATCAGACACGTCAGACCATGGCATCACTCGTCGACCGTCGGGCGTACGCATCACAATCGAAAGGCACGTCCGATCGATGAGCCAGTATTCCGCGTAGATTCGACAAGTCGCAGGTGCCAGTTGGTTCAGTGCCGACGTGCCGAGGCGCTCCGTGCTCACGATCTCCACTCGCAGATGAAGAGGGCACAGATCCGTCACGTCGCTTCCACCTTCTGCGTCGTCAGCAGTCCTCATCAGCTCAATTCGAGAGCACAGCTTGTTGCTTCCATAGATGAATGACGCCTCGCTCCACGTTGAATACGTGCGATAGCCGATGCCAGGGACGGCAACACTCAGCGCCACAGCTGAAGGTACGAGTCCGCCATCAATGTGTGCAGCGTTGGCTCGGTTGTGGAAGATCTCGAGCTCACAAATTTGCGCAGCATGTCCAGACGCCACAGTACCATGCGTGCCGGAGAACGAGGCGGCATTGTCATGCACCCAAGCCAAGTCACGCTCCGATTTCTACAAACAGATCAACCATCAGCAACCACAAACAACAAGTAGACACAATAAATGCAGCCACTCACCGTGCAAACTGTTCGAAAGGAGAGCGCGAACGGAACCAGGTTCTCGAGTCGAATTGGAGGCGAAATCGTGATGAGAGCTTCAGACTTCTCTGACTTCCTCGACGCAGTGAGAATCACTTGGAATGGAGGTCGCGACACGCCAAACGACCCCACTTCATCTCGATTCTCTTCATCCGGATGTACATCCCAGTAGAATGTCAGCACTTTCCGAACCTCTAACGCTCCTGGGAGTGTCGCCGCCGTGCCCGTTGCCTTGGTTGCTAGCACTGGAGCTCGAAGAAGTGACGCGATGGAGATGTGGGTTGACCTCTGTAGGCGACCGTCTTCAAGTAGCGGACACAGCGTCATATCGCCACCGTCCAGGTATTGGATCGGTACGAAATGTGGCGCACGGCCATTGGCGGCCAGCACCTCTTGGCGCTGGTTGTTGTACGACACTTCAACCGGGAAGGCGAGATGGTTGAGTAACTGCACTTTTCCGCGCAACCGCATCACCAACGTGCCTTGCTCCGCAACCGTCTCGCAGATGATGCTCTCGCCATGCCACGTGTCCTTGAATCCCGATCGACTCTCCAAGTGCAAGTAGCTGCGATTCGAGTACCCGATTGGCACTGGAATAGGTTTCGAACTCGATGACGACGACTTTGGTCTCATCCACATCAGTCTGCGCAGTGGTGAAGTCACACTACCCGCTGGCGCTTCATGTGCCACGATGTCGGTTGCCACTCGCTCACCATCCGCCACGGAGAGCCAGTGTGTCGACTTGGACATCATGTCCTTCATCACAGCAGTGAGCTGCTCGTTGTTGATCCAAGACGCATCGTTCAGAGATGACCGAGGAGCTCCACCAGCCGCAGACGCTGCGGCATAATTTAGCAGACTCTCTTCACTGCCAACGGAAAGCGTCGGAAGCTTCACCGTCTCGTCGCCACTCTCGTCAATGAACGACGAAGATTGGGGCAGTAGCTGGTTCGTCTTGGAAAACGAATCGTATGAAGTCGGAGGTGGTGCCGCTCCCGAGTGGCCAGCCACGAGGAACGGGATGCCCGATTGGTTGTCAACGTACACAAATGCGCCCAGACGCGACCGCCACGCGGCATCTTGCTCAGCATTCGTGCCTGCGCGGCTGATTAGATCGACAAACTGGAGTAGCACGTTCACCCCGTTGCGCGACACGTTGACAGTGATGGCCTTCTTGATCACCAAGAGACACGTCGTGACCAGCTTAGCGTCGTCCTCGTGCGTCCCCGAATGCGCTGGCGCAGAGACTTGGGCAACTTGGTGATGAAGCAGCTCTTGGTAGATGAAATGCTTCGTCTCGGAGGCACGCGCTGCGGCCGGTGCGAACACGACCGTCTTCGTAGCTCCGAACAAGCATGTCGGGATACCTTCACAACGCAATTTGGTACCAGCCAGCGAAATTTGCTGACGATCCGACATGCAGTATTCGCAGATCGCACCACCTTTCAAGTGAACCGCGATGTGCACGTCAAAATCTTCGACAAGGGGCTCCCACACAGCCAGTTGCGAGTTGTAGCTCTGGATACCGACCTGGAGACCCGCCATTGCTGTGAGCCGCGAGTCAAACGACCCTCGCAAGTCCAGTGTGAGCTGCACGACTCGCAAGTGCAATAACGGAAGCAACATGTTGTGAAAGTCGTTCACAACTGTCGCGTTGACGCCAGGAAGATGGAACTGGAACACCTTGAGCTTGTTCCACATCGCAACACCACTACTTGTCGTTGCGGACTGCGGTCGAACGGGCGGCTTTGGAGTCGATGCCTTCTTCGTCGTCGACCGTGGCGTGCTGGACTTGTCCTTCGTCGTATCCGTGCTCACAGACACGACAAACGGGATCGGAGCATCGCCGACGCCGTTGAACATCAAATATCCACCGCCCTCGCCACTCGCTCGTGCGTTGTCGCCATTCTCCATCATATCAAACTGCGCGCTCACCAGTCGACTACCGCCGTAGAACGTCTTGCCTTGCTTACTGAAAGCGCGATAAATCGTCAGCTCTTCCATCACAATCGCATCTTTGTGGCGAATGATGCTGCGGTCGGAGTTGAACGCGCTCGTGCCGTACTTCCAAATCCGCGTCTCGAAGACACCAGCACTTCCATCCGGGCCTAGATATCCGGACGCTCCAAGCTGATCGTACTTGCAGATAGTAGTCCCTGTCACCAAATCCTTCGCCTCGCTTTCGTTCGCCTCTTCGTCATCATTTTCATCATCCACGACTGGCTTCTCGACAGGTTGCACGGCTTGCAATGCGATATGATCGCCGAAGCGGACAGGATCGCCGGTGTTGCGACGACTACCAGTCGCCGGGATGATTCGAAACATCGTCGGTTGCACACTCTGACGATCCTGCGCTGTATACGGTAGCACAAGATACCTCTTGCGCCACGGAGAGCTGTACAAGCCGATCGCAGGACGCACATTGAGAGGGCCGCGGAATGTCGCCGACACGAGGTACACCATCGTAGTTCCGTAACAGAGCGATGGCTCGATGCTGCGATCGCGTGGCCTGCGACGTGGTCTTGTGTACCGAACGTCACCATCTTCGGACAGAGGTCCCCGCGTCGAAGGCAACGTGAAACGATCGAGTTCCGGATTCAGTGCACTCGACGATGACGTCACAGACGAACCGATAGAATATCTGCGATCACCGAGGGCGCCGTGTGCAGATGAAGAGTTCGGTGCCTCCTCACTTGAAGCCATCGGGAAGCTCACGATCTCTTCCAGAGCTCCACGCAATGAACACACATCTAAGTACCCGAATCTCAGATCGAGGACGCGATCAAACGACGCTTTCAAGCGCACGAAACCAGTCGCGAAATCGACGTCGAGGCGACATTCCAGACCACAAGGCTTCAGGAAATCACCTGAGATATCACTGCTCTGATCAGGATTCGGCTTCGTTGTTTCGTTGCCGCGCGTCCACAGGTTGTTTTGCGAGAGTCGTGACGTCGCTTGAATATTGGAAAGCTCCACACGAATCTGCAGTCGATGATTTGGCGGAGTATCTCCCTCTGCAGGCAGAGCCAGCGTTGGTCTTCGTAGGAACTCTACTGTGACCGACGCCTCCCAGGAGAACATCACCGCGCGCGACAGTGCTTTACTTGGATCTTCAACTAGCAAGACCGCAGATTTGCCCAGCGTCAACGCCAAAACTATGTAGTGCTGCGGAGTCTGGAGCGCCTGAGTTGGCAGCGGCATCGTTTCCGGTCGAGTAGCCGAGTCTTCTTCATCTCCAGCATTGCCGTCCTCCACATCTTCCTCACTCTCTTGTGATGATTCCGTAGAACTCCACACAGGACGACCTGGACTCTCGAGGAAGCGCAGAACATCGTAATGGATGTTGGATGGGATGACTCGAAACCCTTCCACATCTACAATGACATCAGTGCGGACAGAGGGACTGCGGGCATCTGCTGAAGGTCGGCGCTCCCTGCGGGCTCCTTGGCTACCGACGCTACCTTCGCTCCCAGCTTCAGAGTCAACGGACTTGCTGAACGGATATGAACGCCCCGAAGAGATCGAAGAAGCCCGCCGAGGGAGAGGATGCATTCCGATCATGGTGTCCGATCCAAAGAATGACGAACTCAGCTTCCGTAGCCTTCGCGGTTGCTGATCACTGTCTTCGCTACCTGGCGCGGACCGTGGCTTTCGCTGATGCGGGGACGCGAAGGAGCACTCGAGCGCTCGCTCTTGTTGCAGCGACGCGTCCAATCGACCGTGCAGCACGCGTATCGAGATCGAAGGCGTTGGGACACCAGCAATATTTGGAGGCTCAAACACCACAACATCACGATACGAAGGCGAGATCACTGAGTCGTGTCTGGTGTCCCGAATCCGCATACTCAACAGCTCTGATGACGCTCGCACTGACCGAGTTGTCATGCCGTAGTGCACCGATGCGTTGAATTCGCTCACATCCACCGAGCAAATGGACCCAGGAGCTCGCTTTTCCGCTTCAGCCATAGACATATCGCCGCTCGTAGAAGGCTGGTAACCATCTTGGCCGTGCAGGATCTCGAGTGCAAAATGCGGAACCTTGACCGTCACGACCAGCTCTCGCTCTTCTTCGTCGTCTTCATCTTCGAGTTCATCGAACAGATCGTCATGGTCTTCCAACAGATCAGCGGTCGATGACGTTGGTACTGTCTGTGGTGCAACCTCGGCTTCCGTTTTCTTTTTCCCACTCGCTCGAAGGCGAGCTTCTCCGAAATTCTGGATAGGCAAGCGGAGCAGAAACGCATACTGTTCCCGATTACAAACCAGTCGAAGCGGTGAGAACTCGATCCCAAGAGTCGTCGCGTTTCCACTCGAGAAGTCTGCTGATAAAGTCATCGATGTCGATCCCAGGAGGCTCTGCGTGAGAAACTCTGGTCGCAAATACGCAGGCTGTCCACTGAGATCCTGGAAAGGGGGCGGCTGTCCGTCGTAGCTCGGATCCACAAGAATGACCGACACCACACGGAGCGCGTCGAGATCCATCTTGAGCTGAGATAGCGACGAATTGAGCAACACCTTTGCCATCACTGGATTGTTCATCCCGCGGAACATGTCTCGAAGGTACTCGTTGCTGAGTCGGAATGTGTCGAATCGAACCACTAGCGCTTCGCTGGATGTGCGATGCACTGGAATCCGCAGCTTCGCATCCACCAAGCGGATGTCTAACAGCGGGAACGTAGATACCACGTCTGCTGCAGCCGTCTTCACAGGAGGAGGTCGTGGTGACGCGCCATAGCTTGTCGAGCTTGCGTGGTGTTGGCTACTCGAAAATGACGACAGCAGGAAGTCTTCGTCCCACGCAACCTGGACTTGATGCGGGAAGAGCGTGCGCATGACTGTTTGTAGGAGTACTCCATCGACAAAGTACGACCGCAAGTCATCCAAGAACCGATAGAGAACGCGGATCCTAGGCGAGTTCAAGCGTACTGTGAAGCGACTCGCATACCCTGGATGCCACGCTTCTTGGATGTTGTCAGCCCCGTACAGCTGTGCCGCACACGAGAAGATCGCAGGCACTTTGTTCACCACTTGCAGCACATCATCCACAGTAGGAACATGCCCAGGCGACACTGTTGTCACGGCCATCATGGATTCAGCGTCTTCGTCTCGCTTTTCTGACCCAAGGATCTCTTGGAGAGATGGATCTGGCACAGTCTCATCGGTCACACGCATGGACATGAGGTGGGTGTACACACCAAGATACTCGGGGAAGCGATGCATGCAGACGCCGAAGTCGTTGGCCACGAGTCGAATAAAGACAGAATCATCAGCAGGTCCGTTGGCAGCCACGTGTTGCTGATTGTGCAGTACGACTGATAATCCTGCGACTTGAAGACGCAATTGGATCGAAGCTGGTGACACCAGCGCGTCTGAATCACTGGTGGACACTTCAGGAGACACGACGGAAGGCTCTCGGCGGAGTCGACGCACAGACATCCTCTCAGCTAGCGATGACGCGACCCATGTGCCGATCTTCGATGTCAAACCTGGGCGGGACACTGCCTTTCTCGTCGTCGGTCGCGCTGAACGCTGTGCCCGCTCGGTCACACTCGGTGCCTTGGCAACCTTCCTCACAACTGGCGGCTTCCCAATACCGCCGCTTGAAACACCATTCGCACGAACGTCTTTTCGAGACTGCGACGCAGCTCCATTACCATCATTTGGTTGTGGGGAACCACGATAGAAGAAGACGAATAGATCCGCGAACGCGTCTTGGTGGAGGTTGAGCACGAGTGTCTGCAGTCGAGCATCCACCGACAGCCACGTGAGCAGCTGATCTTGCCACACTGTTGCGTTCTGGTGGTTGGTTTGACCATCCGCGTCACCAGAGTCACAAAGCTGCGACCACAGCGAGACATCTTTCGGCTTGGGAGCCTCCAAATCCACGCTCGAGATTGCCAGTCGAATCAGCCTTGCTGGCGCGTTCAGCTTTCCCTCTTGCTCGGAACAATTGATCAAATCTCCTGATGCGATGAGAAACCGACCACCGAGACCTTTGCGCTGTTCTTCCACCGAGAAAGATCCGAGCTCGAATCGTAGCTTCTTGTCATACGACCGCATATCGAGTTCGGTCTCGATATTCGTCATCGCCACTCGCACGACATTGGATTCTTTGCGTCCGTTGGAAGCGAGCTTGAGCGACACGGCAACTTCACGGACCTGGAAACGAACCATGAACAGAACTCGCTGCCACAGTTTGAGCAGATCCTTGTCATCGATCTCTTTCTGCGAACGGGCATCGCGTTCCAAGTCGCGCATTCGAGTAAACGCTCCGTACAAAGCACTTCCTGCCGGCGACGACGCCAACACCGATGCTGTGCGACCCAGTGAGCGCTGTGAAGGTTGCGAATAGAACCTCGTCTCAGTCTCGAACCCCGAGAAGAACGCGTCGTTGTCGTGCGACGCGCTCGCATCCACGCTTCGGCTGCCCCCGTTGTAGTTGGTAGCGATTTCTTCTGTGTCTTCTTCATAACCATCGTCGTCACCAAGCTCGCTTTGCGCACCGCGCACTCGACTGAAGTCTTCACCAATCGATCGTAGCAGCTGCACCAACAGGCCGAACGTGTCTGCATCCAAGTTCACACGCACCGAGTCCACACCGCCGATGACCTTGACAAGGGGAATCGTTGGATCGTTTGGAGCAATACTCACGAAGACACCAATGTGCACGGAAGTCTTCTCCAGCAGCTGCGTTGAGATTGTCGACCCTGTACCATCACCATCATCGGATAGCAGCACTTCAATCGCAGACACGCCGACTTCGATTTCGTCGTACAAGTGGTCCTCAGGCTTTGCACCCGTCAACAATGATACTTCCTCGATGCCGTCTTGCTTCATGTCACTTCCACGCCGTGAAGACGCACGCAGGTGCCCCAAGAACACCAAAAGTCGTGCACTACTACGTGACGCAGCTTCAACACTGGCTGGAGATTCGCGAACAGTGACCAGTGGTGAGATGATATCGACCAAAAGCTCGACGTTCGAACGACGTGCCAACGCAGCGTGCACTTGAGCTGCGCTATATCGTTGAAGACTCTGCGCCTGCCGCCAAGCGCGTTCGCGAAGCCCCGTCAAGTCGACGTGACTAGGTCGCGCGAAAAATGAAGTCACTCGAAGCAAAGCCCCCACATCGAAATCGCACTTGATAGCTTGAGCAACAACCGACACAGCTATTCCTTGCACCACAGCCGTACCGTCGCCAGAAGCCTCTTCCACACCCAGACTGGTCCTGCGCTTTGAGCTCTTCAACTCGATCCCGATGTCGATCAAAGGTAAGACTCGTTCGCAGTGCCGTAAGCGCACGCTGCTCATGTTATCGCTCACGGACTTCGGATGGTGGGAGATGATTTCGTCGACACTCATGCGCTGTACGACAAGACGAGGGTTGCTCGATGATGCACTGCCGGCCAATCCAATGCCGCTGGCGTCTCCAAGCTGGATACCAACTTCGACCGACTTGGGACGCACGAGCACCTTGAAGTCCACGTTCCTCAGAGCCACTGCCGCCAGCAACGGCGAGCCGAGATCATCCACGCCGTCGTCGCCAACGAGCCGCAAGCTTGTCTTCGCGAGCAAGAACTGGCAGCGATACCAGATATGTTGCCCTTGTTTATCACTTCGCTGGACCACCCCGAGTCCATCGCCATCGTCTTCAGCGTCTTCGTCGGGATCGAAATCGATGGCCGCAAATAGTGTCTTGGTGTCTTGGTCGCTCCACTTTATTTCCTCTTCAACTGGCGCGGTGGACTTCGCTTCCCCACCTCCACCTCCGCCGCCCGCACCTCCACTGTACAGCCACGACGTGTACGCCCACAACTTTGAACTCATTGGAGGTGCAGCCTCCGTAGTAGGGATGATATCCTGTGAAGGCTTCGTTTCGCTCGGAATCACAGAGGTCGGTGGCCGTGCAGTATGCTCCATCAGTGCGTGACGGGCAGTATTTCGCAAGTGAAACAGTTCCTTGATGTCCAGCTCGACCTCCAGATCGTCCAGCTCTTTCTTCGCCGCCTCTTTCGACAATTGCAACACATCTTCGGGAACGAGACCAAGCAGAGGCATAGTCCCTATTGCTTTCTTCGGTTGATGTGTGAGAGCGAGGTACAACGCTTTGTATCGCACGCGCTTTGCCTTGGCTTGACGGATCTCTTCGACGTCGACGCGCGCTAGCCGCTCCCGCACGTCAATCAACACAGCGGAGATCGCATATCTCCACCACTGACGCGGGTCGTCTCGCACACGCACGCTCATTGGTCGCAGGTGTGCATACCGTGCTTGGCGGCGCTTGACCGCGAGGAACGACACGAGATTCAACGCACTGAGGTACTGCTGTCGCTGGATGACGACGTTGATGTGGTCGACGCTCGCGCTGGCATCGATGTAGGTGCTTTTCTCTTCGAGCACGTGGATCACAGCGTCTCGAAACTTGGAAATACTTCCTTCCAGTCGATCGACTTCGGCGAGTGACCACTGGAGACAACTCGACAGCGCGTCCTTGAACTGCTTCACCGACGGCACGACGTCCTCTTCGTCATTCTGTTCTCGGGCTACCGCCCACGCCTGGGTAAACACGAAACTCAACGTGTACATGCGGTCTCCGGTCAGCTTGGGCATGCCGTTGACGAAATCCTGCCAGGCCTCGTCACCGATCGCAGCGATCGTCTGCACCATCCACGGCGTGCCCAGCCGCGTCATCACCCGCGTACACAGCACCTCGTGCGTGATCGGCAGCTTGGCCCGACCGTCGTTCACCGTAAGCTTCAGCGACAGCGTGAGCGGCTCGATAATATAGTCCTTGGGCTGGAAGAGTCTCGTGTTTTCCGTCCGCGTGGCCAGATCTCCCGACCAAAAGTTCATTTGCATAAGCTTCATGAACTCGAATGAGTCCTCCAGCGCAGACGGCGGCACGGGGCTCAGCGGCAGCGACCAGTACAAACCAAACTTGTTGATATCAACCTTTTTCCGCAAGAACGAGGCCACCGCGGAGTCGTCGGCTCCTCCCGAGCGTGGCGTCGCGGCACCGCGCACGATCGTCGTGTAGTTCCAACCAGCGTCTGCCGACTTGATCACCATGGATGCGAGCGTGATGCCCACAGCGAACGGCTTCTCGGGTGACGACACGCGGTCTTCCATTCTCAAGTGGATGTGTTGCACATTGAGCTGCACGTTGTCCAGCACCTTGACTAGTAGCTTGAACAGCAGTGTCTGCGTCCAGCGCTTGGGCTTCTCACTCGCCACAGGCTTGTTGAACTGCGTGGCCTTTTCAATCGCATCCAGCGTCGCGCGCTTGCGCTTGAGCGTCTCACTGCGGCGCTTCGGGTCGTTCTTCTTGGCCTCGGCCTCGGCATTCGCGGCGGCGCTCGTCTCCGCACGGCGGTCACACACCTCCAGCAGCAAGTTCACGTCCTGGACGTCCACACGGATGGGCTGGCTGGCCAGATTCGCCCACGGTAGATCGATGCGCACCTGGTGGAGCGTGCCCTTGACGATGCGGAACTCAGGCGGCAGCGGAAACGCGTCCGGTTGCAGCTCCACGACGTCCACCTCGATCTTACCGTTCCACACGCTGATCTTGAGTGCCTCCGGGTCGATGTCCTTCACGTAGCTGCCCAGCACGGCGTCCAGCACCACGTGCACGTAGCGCTGGAGGAACAGCATGATGTTCCCCTTGCTTTCCCCTTGCTTTCCTCTGCCCGCGCGCGAATATTGACTGCCTGCTGACTTCGTTTCCCCACTTTTACGCGTAATTAGGACAAAACACCACCGAAATTAGGTTTTTGAATCTTCAAAAACAGGATTTGGCCTGATTTATGCGACTAGGCTAAGACGGATTCTCTATTGTCAGGTCGGGGAGGAGGAAGAGAAATGGAGACACTGGCGGCGGCGGAGCGCGAGCTCGCGAGCCAAGTGGCGTTCCTCACGCGTGCGATCGACGCGAATGGCGAGCAGCAGCGCTTGCGGTTCAGTGTGGAGGAGGAGCAGGCGATTGAGGACCGGCTGGACGCGGCTGCGAACGCCCACCGCAAGACGATCCACGAAGCTGAAGAGTGGCTGCTGGAAGTGACGGATCCTCAGGCGCTTGCCAACGGCAAGCAGCAACTGGCGGCGTCGCAGGCCAGTCTGAAGGCAAACCTTGTGGGCGTGAAGAAGGTGCTGATGTCGTACCGACAGAAGGCGACGGGGGAGCGAATGAACCAGGCGCGCAACAGCCTCTTGCGGAAGTCGAACGATGGCGCCGGCGGCCAGAATGGGTACGTAGCAGTCGTTTATGATACGAATCCAACGACAAGATAGATGGAGACATGTTACTGATACGATTGTGGTTATCGTAGTAGCCTTGCGACGAAGACGGGCTCCACAGTGGACGTCATCGCCGCGCTCAAGCGCACGCAGCGCGGCATGGTGCAGGAGATCGAACGCGTTGGCTCCATCACGGACGTGCTCAGTACGTGCGCTTCACAGCGTCTGGAAGGCTCTAGAAAATGCCAATGCTAACGAATCTGTGTAGATGACGGTCGCGCGAGCCTCACGAGCTCCCACGAAGAGTTTGACAGCGTCAAAGCCGAGCTTGCAGTCGTTAAAAAGCAGCTCAAGGCCCTTCAGGTACGCTATCTGCTCGTCGATCTTGATTGACGTCACCACTGGACTGATCTGTGATTGATAACAGTGGCAGGCACGCCAAGATCGCATGTGGATCGCTGCTGGGATCGCGCTGCTCGCATCTACGGTGCTCTACATCGTCCATCAACGCACGGGGCTGCTCATTATTTAATCCCACGGATCCGGGAAGTCCACATTTTTTCATTTCAGATTTTGAGAAAGTACAACCACGAATAGTGAGCGAGCGAGTCAATAGCCACTTAGACGTTGAGCGTCTTCTCGTATTCCTCAATCGACTTGAAGAGCGCGGCGAAGTTGCCCTTGCCGAAGCCTCCGCAGCCAGCGGCCTGCTCCATCTTCCCAGCAACGTCGGCCATGCAACCCACGCGCTCAATGATCTCGAAGAACGCCGTCGCGCGGTCGCCAATCGGCTTGGTGAAGATCTGGAGTAGGATGCCCTCCTCGTCAGCGTCCACAAGCAGACCGAGTTCCTCGATCTTCTTGTACTGGCCCTCAGTCAGGCCCTTGCCAATGCGCTCCGGCAGGTTCTTGTAGTACGCGTCGTTGGGACGCGGCATGAACTCGAAGCCGCCCAGGTCGCTGCGCTTGCGCATCTCTTCGAGCGTGATGAAGATGTTGTTGGTCTTGAGCGCCATGTGCTGGAGGCCGGCGCCGACGTTCTGCTCGAGGTACGTCTGGATCTGGCTCTTGCGCTTGGTGCCGAACGTTGGCTCGTTCACGGGGAGCAGCACCATCTCGTTGTTGCTGGCCAGCACCATGCTGTTCAGGCCCGAGTCGAGCGTGCCGACATCCTCGGTCGTGAACTCGGAGAACTCGTGGAAGCCCGTGAAGCCCATGATGTACTCCACAGCCTCAATGAGCTTAGGCACGTTGCCGACACAGTGGTCGATACGCGCGATACCGATGGACACGTCTGGCGTGTCCACGGCCTCGTATCCTGGCACGAATGGGCCCTTGAAGTCGCCGCTGATGTAACGGAGCACGACGTCGCCGTACAGCTTGACCTCGGCGATCGTCGTGGACGTGCCCGAGGCTTCGTCCTTGAGCACCTTCGGCTCGAGCACGCCAATGGCGCCGTTCTTGACCGACGCCTCGTACGCCGCCTTGGCGTCACCGACCTCAATGCCCATGGCGCGCACCGCGATCCCGTGCTTGACCACGAACTCGTGAGAGAACTTGGCGTTGTAGGCAGGCAGCGGCGTGACCGCGCCGGCCGCCTTGGCCGTCTCGGTGGAATACGGCGCCGTGACGACGAACTTGACGTCGCCGCTCTGGATCACGTAGCTGGCGCACTCCTGGTTGTTGGTGCTCTGGTCCGACTTGCCCGTGAGGTGCATGCCGAGGCCCCAGGCGAAGCGCTTGGACGTGTTGGTGGCATCCGACGTGTAGAATTCGATGTGGTGGAACTTCTTCACGTCGAACTTGTCGCTCTTGGGGTTGTGACGCACGAAGTTCTTGTTGCCCACGAGCTTGACCTTCTTGCTGGCGGCGTCGTCGCTCTTCTTCGGGCTCTCCGCGCGCTTCTTTGGGCTCACTGGCATGGTGGTGGAG